>LPNX010469632.1:96435-223570 GCA_001517045.1 Pseudotsuga menziesii | reverse complement strand
TATTTTGCATGCAGTACAAAAGTGGCGACCCTACCTCTTAGGGAATCATTTCTGCATCAAGACTGATCACCAGAGTCTAAAATATTTCCTAGAACAGCGTGTCTCCTCCCCAGCACAACAGAAATGGGTTAGCAATCTCATGGGTTATGACTATGAGATCACTTATAAGAAGGGTAAGGACAATATTGTGGCGGATGCCCTTTCTCGCACATTTGATGACCAAGGTTCTCTTTCCGCTATTTCTATGCCTGTTCCAAATTGGTTGCAATCAGTTCAATAGGGTTATGTCAATGACTCTTCATTATCTCAAATCATCCAATGCTTGGACAACAACCCTTCTGCTGTCCCACATTACTCTTGGGAAGGTGCTTCACTGAGATACAAGGGTCGTCTGGTGCTTCCCCAGAACACAGCTCTTCAAAAAGCTATCTTCTATGAACTCCATGCTTCTCCGTCAGCTAGGCACTCTGGTTTTCTCAAAATGTATGAACAGGCATGGCGCAACTTCTTTTGGAAAGGAATGAAAAGGGAAATTCAACAGATGGTGGCTGAATGTGATACCTGCCAGCGCAATAAGGGTGAAACAACACCCCTTCCAGGATTGCTCAAACCCTTTCCCATACCTACCCGGATATGGACAGATATTTCTATGGATTTCATTGAAGGGCTCCCTAAATCTGGAGGGAAGACTGTGATTTTGGTTGTGGTTGATCGCCTCTCCAAATATAGTCATTTTTGTGCTCTTAGCCATCCCTATATAGCCTCCTCCGTTGCTCAAATTTTCCTGGACCAGATCTTTCGTCTTCATGGAATGCCTTCTTCCATTGTCTCGGATCGTGATGCAACTTTCACCAGTCCTTTTTGGACAGAACTCTTTCACCACACTGGCACCAAACTGAATATGAGTTCAGGTTATCACCCACAAACGGATGGTCAGACTGAAATTATCAATAAATGCTTGGAAACTTATCTTCGTTGCTTCTCCTCTGAGTAACAACATCAGTGGGAAACGTGGCTCCCTCTCGCTGAATGGTGGTACAATACCTCTTACCACACTGCCTCTAAAATGACTCCATATGAAGCAGTTTATGGTCATGCACCTCCAGTTCTTCTTCCTTACACCCCCAACAGTTCTCCAGTTCAGGCAGTTGACGCGGTCCTTTGAAACCGCGATGAGGTTCTTCGCATTTTGCGTGAAAATCTTCACATGGCAAGAAATCGCATGAAGCAACAAGCTGATCAACACCATTCTAAGCGTACTTTTGAAGCCGGTGATATGGTTTTTCTTTGTCTCCAGCCTTACAATTAATCCTCACTAAAAATCAAAGGGCGTCATAAGCTCGCTCCAAAGTTCTATGGGCCATATAGGATTCTTCAGAAGATTGGGTCTGTTGCTTATAAATTGGAACTTCTGCCTTCTTCCCGCATTCATCCAGTATTTCATGTCTCTTGTCTGAAGAAAGTTCTTGGCACCAACATCAAAGTCCAAACTATTTTACCAAAACTGGATAATGAAGGATCCATCTTTCTGGAGCCGGAGGCTGTCCTCAATAAGCGCACTCATCAGCTTCGCTCTCGCTCTATCACAGAGGTCTTAATTCAATGGCACAGAATTCAGCCTGAGGATGCTACGTGGGAACCACTCCTTCAGATTCAGCGACAATTTCCACATCTAAAGCTTTGAGGACAAATATTTTTCTAAGGGGGAGGGGATGTTAGGAACCCATGTCAATCATTCTCTTTACCGTGTTAGTATATTGTTGCTGGACGCATATGCTTTGTAAGTCGTCCCATAGTAATTGTTGATCCATAGTTTGTGTTATTGTTGTTGGGCGCATATGCTTTGTAAGCCGCCTGTAGTATTTGTTGATCCATAGTTTATATTGGCCCATGGTTTTGAACCATAGTATTGGTGCCTATTTTTAGTATATAAGTGTGTGTTGAGGCCAAGGAAGGCACCGTGAAGTTATTTTGTATTGAGCTTGCTCAAAGGAGGTTGCCCCCTCGAAGTAGCCTACGATTAATATAAAAGTGATTTTGAGTTCTACTTCTATATCGTGTATTTTGATTAATTATTTGCTGCAGGGTCCTCACAGGCCCCAACCAAATAGCTACTTGGAGAAATTTATTATGCAAGAGAAATAAAGTTACATGAGCTTCTCATAATCGATCAACTAGCCAAGGACCCTCTATTCTCTTTAAATAGAGATCATAAACCAATCGGGTGTTAAGCCACAGTTCAATGGTAGGTTTGATCTAAGAGAAGTTGAAATGTTGGATCACTCTATGTCTAGGACATATCATGACCGTCGAATTAGAATATTTACAAATGCATACTAATGCATACTAAAGAAACACACTTTTACCTAACGGATATATTACACAAGTTGATCTTAACTAACTCCTAAGTGTCTAAATATCCTAACATCCCCCCTTAAGATTAACTTGGGATAGGATTGAAGGATTTACAAAATTGACACTATTAGGAGAAGGAAGGAGGCATTAGAGCCTATCCCCCCATAAGGACACATTCCTGAACTCCTAACATAGACTGAAGTTTAGAAAACTTCACTTATGTAAGAGACTTGGTGAAGATTTCTGCAACTTGATCATCTATAAGGCAATGGAGCACTTCAATAACACGATCATGAATAATATTTCTGATGAAGTGCATGTGTAGCTCCATGTGTTTGCTGGGTTGATGTAGAACTGGATCTTTGGCAAGCTTGATGGCACTTTGATTGTCGCACCAAAGTGGAGTAGGTTGTTGCTTCTCGAATCCAAACTCTGAAAGGAATTTTCGAAGCCATAAAGCTTCTTGACTGGCATTAACTATGGCTCGATATTCTACTTCTGCTGAAGAAAGAGCAAGAGCTTGTTGTTTCTTACAAGCCCAAGTGACAAGTCCAGATCCTAGACTGAAAACATAAACTGCAGTAGACTTTCGATCATCAGGATCACCGGTCCAATCTGAATCAGTGAAACCAACCAACAAAGGTTTCCCCCCTATACTGTAATGAATCCCAAACTGAATTGTACCTTGAATATATCGAAGTATTATTTTTGCTGCTTTCCAGTGACTTTCATGAGGAGTTTGCATATAATGGGAAACACAACCAATGGCAAAGGAAAGGTCAGGATGGGAATGAGTCAAGTATAAAAGACTACCAACAAGTTGACGATACAAGGTGGCATCTACTTCAGGGGAAGTACAAGTGGCAGAAAGTTTGACTCCAGACCGGAAGGGAGAAGGGGCTGGTTTACAATCTTCCATGTGGAAGGATGAAGAAGGTCACAAGCATACTTAGACTGGGAAATAAATATTCCTTCTTTGGTTTGCAAGACTTGGAGACCAAGAAAATAATGCAAATGTCCTAAGCTTGACATTTCAAAATTTTGCTTAAGACTGGATTTCACATGGGTTATAAGTTTAGGGTCACTACCAGTAAGGATAAGATCATCAACATAAAGAACAAGTATGATGAGATGGTTTCCTACTTTCTTGGTATAAACATTGGGGTTAGAATGGCATCTAGAAAAACTAGTGTCAAGGAGAAAGCTATCCATTTTGGCATACCAAGCTCTAGGAGCTTGCTTAAGGCCATATAAGGATTTCTTAAGGAGACAAACAAGGCTAGAGTAATTTTGAACATATATAGGAGGTTGTTCCATGTAAATTTCCTCATGTAAATCACCATGTAAAAAGGAAGACTTGACATCCATTTGATGGACTTCCCAGTTATTTAAGGCTGCAAGGGAAAGAACAAGGCGGATGGAGTTCATTTTTGCTACAGGGGCAAAGGTTTCATTGTAATCAATCCCTTCAACTTGGGAAAAACCTTTGGAAACTAACCTTTCCTTAAGTCTTTCAACACTTCCATCTAATGCATACTTAGTTCTATAGACCCATTTACATCTGACAAGTTTTCTTCCTTTTAGAAGAGGAACAAGATCCCAAGTATCATTCGCCATTAAGGAACGATATTCTTCATCCATAGCTACATCCCAATATGGATTTCCTGAAGCTTCTACAAAAGTTTCTGGATCATGATTCTCGGAAACTTGAGCCAAAAGAGAAGAGGCTGGCTGAAAATGAGAACGTGTTCGACGTTGATCTCTAGGATCACCAGCAAGATCACCAACTGCTTCACATGTTGAATGGACCCATCGAGGAAGTATTGGTGCTAGTACAATTTGAGGAACATGAGCAGGCAGAGGTGGATTTTCATCCTCACTGTCATCATCAGAAATTGGAGTTGGAAACCTGTCAAGGAAGTTGGAAGAAGAAGAAGAAGGCACAATCACTGAATTAGGCTCGTAGGCCAAATATGGCACACCCACCAAGTTAGGCTCGCAGGCCAAGATATTTTCATCAAATTTAACATCTCTTCGAATGATTATATCATGTGAATGGGGTTGAAGAAGTCTATAACCTTTTACATATTCAAAATATCCAACAAATATGCACTGTTCACTTTTAGGCTGCAATGCTTTCCATTTTTCATCCGGAATGTGAACCCATGCTTCACAACCAAACACACGAAAGTGACTTACATCTGGTTTAATTTTAATCCATGCTTCTTCCAGCGTTATACCTCGTAAAAATTTAGTGGGTGTGCGATTAACTATGTAATTTTCACAATTTATGGCCTCAACCCAATATTGAAGACTTAGTCCCTTAGATTGGATCATACAATTAGCCATTTCTTTTAAAGTGTGGTTCTTCCGTTCAGCTACACCATTTTGTTGTGGTGTATATGGAACAATGTGCTGTTGTTGGATTCCTTGTTCAGTGCAAAAAGTAGCGAACTTGTTGTTAACATATTCTCCTCCATTGTCAGATCTTAACTTAATAATTTGATGACCAGATTTTTTTTCAACAAGGGCCTTGTCGGCCAAGAACATGTTAAATACTTCACTCTTAAGTTTTAGGAAGTAAACCCAAGTGCATCTGGAGTAGTCATCAATGAAAGTTTAGAAATATTTGAAACCAGAAAGGAAGTAGATGGAAGAGGACCACACAAGTTACTATGCACAAGCTCCAAAGGAATCGAGGCGTGACAAGAGGCACGTTTGTCAAAACTGTCCTGATGATGTTTTTCGAGTACACAACTGGAACAAACACCATCCTTACAAGATACCATTGGAAGACCAGTCACCATATTGTCTTTACATAGTTGTTGCAATGAGCGATATTTTAAGTGACCAAATCGCTCATGCCAAAGTTTTCTCAAGTTATCACTATGAGCAACAAAAACTGAAGGAAAAGGTGATGACCCAAAGTTGTTAAATTTGTACAACCTGGTAATATCATCAACAATTCCAGTAGAAAGTACATTTTGAGGATTTTTAAAATCCTTGATTACAACTTGGTGAGGTGTAAAAGTCACAGTTTTACCTTCACCTGAATGAGTAATTTGATAGACTGATAACAAATTGCAGGAAATTTTTGGAACACATAGTACATCACTAAAATGACCATTTTCTACTGGAACTGTTCCAGATCCTACAACACTTAGAGATTTATCATCACCAACAAATATTTTTTTGGTGTTACATTCATGCATAGTAGAAAATATGGCTTGATCTTTATCCATATGATAAGATGCTCTAGAATCAATAAGCCATTCATTTGAAGTAGAAGAAGAAGATGCAATATAAGAGTAACGAGAAGCACAAAGTGCATGTCCATGAGAGTTAGATTCTGAAGACGAATCTAGGCTGATGTGGTGCTTCTTCATTGCTGCTTCCAAGGCTTCCATCTTCTTAAAACACTTAGATTCATCATGATTATCTTTTCCACAAAAATTGCAATGATGCTCAGCCTTCTTTCCTTTTTGCTTGGATCCTTTGTCATTTTTTAAAGAAGGAGCTAACTGAGAGGGTTTGGGAACCTTGTTGTTTGGCTTATTATTGCAAAAAATATTTTTCTTGGGAGGCTTCTTTTTTTTAGTTGGTCTAGTTAATATCTACCACGTCACTATTGGGGACATCTTCAACATTTTCTTTGATCAAGCATAACTTCATCATCTAGGATTAGGTTTCGGTGTCGTTTTTTTTTAAACCGCATATTTTTTCGATCTCTTTTCATCAAGATAGTTATTTTCTATTCTTTCAGCCATTATTTTATAGTATGGCTGCCTCTTATGATATTATACTTACAAGTTCTAACTATTTCTCATGGAAATATCGTATGGAGGATGTTCTACAAAGTAGGGGACTTTTCAGGATAACCTCAGGGAAAGAAACAGAACCCACTGATGATGATAAGAAAATTAAATGGGAAAATAGATGTGTTGAAGCTCGTGGATTGATTGGAATGTCAATCTCTACTGATTTGCAATTCCACATATCTAGAATTGATGAACCTGATAAAGCTCTGATACCATGTTCGGGTACACAGGATACTCCCAAAAGACCAAACACCTTGAGCAACTGCTTCACACAAATAGATCAGATATCAACACACCGATGCTTGTCACATGGTTAAAAACATCGAGAGGGAAATAGTCCACGGCCCCAACCAAATAACTACTTGGAGCAATTTATTATGCAAAAGAAAGAAAGTTACATGAGCTTATCATAATCGATCAACTAGCCAAGGACCCTCTATGCTCTTTAAATAGAGATCATAGACCAATCGGGTGTTAAGCCATGGATCAATGGTAGGTATGATCTAAGAGAAGTTGAATCGTCGGATCACTCTATGTCTAGAACATATCGTGACCGTCAAATTAGAATATTTACAAATGCATACTAAAGAAACACACTTTTACCTAACAGATATATTACACAAGTTGATCTTAACTAACTCCTAAGTGTCTAAATATCCTAACATCCAACAAGTCCATGTCAAGCATTTGAAACCCCACAGTGCTTTCTCCAGCCGAAAAAATATAACTCTTTATTATAATATGAAATAGTTCTTCTTACAATAATGTTGCACAAAGATAGTCTAAAAAAAGGTCCTTTGATACATCAAGCTTTCCTATATTTATACAAAAATCAAAAAACTCTTGGGTTGCCCTCGTTGTCTTTTGGGCTTCCCCGACCTTTCCCATACAAATTTTTTTCTTTTAGCTTGTGAACAAAAAGATAAATACAATATATTACATTCTTTATCAAAGTGATAGACAGTCCAACAAAGAGGGTCCATCCTGCTCGTTCATAAACTTTATCCATACATTTGCCTCTGCTGCTATATTCTCAAAACCAAAAGGTTCAAGAAATATGATAGTAATTTCGTGTTGAGCAGCCTAGGCCTTTACACCCACTATCCTGGTAGGAATCAAGCGTAGTTGGTCTTCCAGCAAGTGGATGCTCACAGCTGCATGTGTTATTTCAGTTTTGAGTACCTTTTCATCTAACTCATTGACTTGATGAATGACCTGTTCATCTTCATTGCATCTTTCTTATAATTGTATCAAAAACATTTCATGCTCTGGAAGCACTTCTAGTCTCTTTGCAGTAGAGGTCTGACACCGATTATAGGTTAGGATCACTCTCCTACAGAATTCAGCACATGCATTCTTTTTTTTCTTCACTGCCTTTTTTAGTTCTTCTGTTGCTTTGCTAGCAAACTCGATTAGTTTGTATTCCACCTGTAACATCTCTAGATCTTTGACAGATATATCTGTGGGAGATTCCTTGTTCGTTTCTACCCATGTCATCCTTCCCTACAGAGTTTCTAAGATATCCTATGTTCTATCCAAAAAATAAGAAGTTGTATTTACAATTTCCTCTAATCTGAGGTCTATTTGTTGAACCTTAAATCTTTCTTCCACCATCTACAGCTGCATTTGATGAATCTTCTTTCGGAGCGTAAGGGCATGCTTCTTTAAAGGTTCAATATCAACCTTATGCTCCATAGCTGACGTCATTGAAGCTGCTAGTGAATTCTTTTGATCCTCTAAGGCTGCTATCTGAGTCCCATATAGCTTATCCTTCCCTTCTGCAGTGGTCTTCTGCTCTTCTAGATTTGTCACTTTACCTTCCAATCTGCCCTATTCCTTATCCAATTCTTCAACTGATAACCTAAGCTCATCTCACTATGCTTCCAAAATCAAATACTTTTGTTTTAGCTTTCCAAACTCTGACAAGGTGGTCTGGGCATTCTTCTCTATACTTCCTGTAGATATTACCAAAGCATCTTTCTTAGCCTGTAGGGTTTGACATTTTTCCTTTGATACCTTCACTTCACTGATCATATCCTCATACTTCCTTTTCAAACTATGACTTTCACTCCTTTCTTTCTTCAAAGTCTCCTTCAATTGTTTGACCCTTTACTGAGACTGTTCTAGGTTTGTCATGATTCTATCCACATTATCCTCGATGGCTATGGTTAGAGCTACCCCAGCCCTCGCTATGAATCATGGATCTTTGTGTGAACTGTGAACCATTGTCTTATCAGTCACCATCATTCCTGGCTTACCCCCAGTGTCCACTTTCTTCTCGGTTCTTTTGACAATTCTCTTTTTTTCTTTGTCGTAAAAGATAGTGTTAAAATCCGGCACCTCCTCCCCTTTAGTGGGCATGAAAGGAATTAACTCAACTCCAAAAATTGACACTAAACCTTCTCCTACTGTACTACTAGAAGGAGCACCATGCTCTAATGGGTTAATATTAGATTGAGCTTGTCCTTGATCAGTAGGGTCTTGTCCTTCTAATGTCTCTATTCTTGATCCTTCCGCTGTCTTTTCTATTTGTTGTTTTTCCTTTTGGACACCTTCTAATATGAACCCTTCACTTTCTGCCTACTTTTTCTGTATTTCATCTTCTTCTTTTCTTTTCTTTTCTTATTCAATCTTCTTTGTTGCTTCTTCAGCTGCTTGTTTCTTTTCTTTTTCTTATGTTCTAAACTAGTTCTTTGCCTCCTGTACTAGTCTGTTAGCTTCTTCCTGCCTCTTTTTTGCTTCTTCTTCTTCTTTCCTTTTCTGCTTCCCAACAACTTTACCTTTACCACCAGTAGTAGCTATCTTCTGCTTGAATCGTTTCCTTAAAGCTATCATGTTCTCAACATTTCGGAAGATCTCTTCATCCTTATCCCAGAAATTGGTATATTCGAAATGTACTCCAGCTTCGATTCAATACTCGACAACTTTTCCCACAGAGTCATTCCTATGGAAATTCATTTCACCGAAGTGAAAATACTCTAATTCCTTGACAAACTCCTTGCATTATTTACCCTGGAAAATTTGTAACTTCCTACAAAAAAGGGAACTGCAGGATAGATTGGTTTCTTTTGCTCAAACAGGAAATTCCCTACTCCATCAATATACAATTGTCTCATAGCCTCTTTATGGACTACATAGTTTGTGGCATACTTCGGTAGAAGAGAAGGGGCTCTCCAACCACCATACATTCTTAAATATAGGCCTTCTTATGTCAGATAATAGCTTCCATGTTCTTGCACAACTTTTAAATCTTCTTTTGACATACAGTTGCATTCGAAAAAGAATATTAATGTGTACAAGGGCATGATGAAGTTCTCACAAATCTCCTTCTAGTAGATGTAATATTTGTGGGCCCATAATAGTTTATAACCTGCATACATAGGAGCTCGGTCCTTATCCCAATGGCACTTTCAGGCTGGGAATGGTTGAGTGCACAGAATGAAATCAATCAAAATAGAACTCATGTAAAATTATGACTTCTTTTGGGACACTCCTCCCAATGCTGCGCTTATACAAGATGACAGACTGTTGGATACTATACTTGCCCAGTTAAAAATTCTACCTTGTGTAGCAAAAAAATAGATAACTGGTATCCAACCCATTTTAAAACTTTTTCCATTAGCTCTTCCAAAAATTATGTTCAACATCAAAACAATGAACCTATATGGAGTACGGATAAGTTTGTGCTATATGAACTTTCAATCAGATAAGTTTGTGCTATTGGTAAATTATACGCCATAGATACATAAGCTGGGATATATGAAACATAACCCTGCTTCGTGGTATTGGCCAATATCATCTGTGTTACATCTGCCCTAGGCATAATCCAACTTATCACTTCCGAACATGGGAAAAGCTCAGGTCTGGTATCCACTTTCATAAGGGCTGACCTCTCAATATTTGCATACATGTGCATATCTTCAAAACCAGCATCTGGAACAGTCTGGCTTGAAATCATCTTATATACCTCTCCCCATTTATATTCTGTCTCAACTTCAGTAATAGCTTTAGTGTCTTCATAGATGACTTCCACTCTGGTTATCTCCTCCACTTCAGGTGCCTCTTCTACTGCTTGGGCTTTCTTCTTCAGTTTCTGCGTCATATTGTTGTGTTGATAATCTACCTATAACCAGCATACAACATGATCTTAGTCTATTTATCTCTAGCAAACGGTGTAGTAAGAAAACAATAAAACAACCAAATATTACCATTTCATCGATATGCATATTGAAAATTATTATCAATACCCACAGTTCCTCTGAATGAGAGACTCTAAACAAAGAGAACCTTCAAAATATTTCTGCCCCCCAAACCTGCTAAAATTCTGCTAGCTCAAACCCTAATCTCTTCCTGCTTCCTAAAAATATATACATGCATCTTGACTGAGGCAAAACTCACACCGTCGTCTGCTTCAACACAAAATCCCTAAACCCCTATCAAATTTGCAGCCCTCCCGCGTCCCATGGAAACCTACTGTCAATGAGGACACAACTGTCTAAACCTAGCCCAAAAATGAAGCAATCAAGAACAGGGCGATCCAGACATCGAAACGCTTGTCTGCACTGTGCCCTAACCTTCCACAAAACCATCATAGGTGTACTCATGGCTGCACAGAGGCTGGGTGGAAAAACCTAACCGGCCAAAAATGAAAAACGCTCACAAATAAGCAGGCCGCATCCTAAATAAAGGGAGTTCACTGCAGGAAAACAACAAAAAGTGCATAAAACCTTACCCTACTGCAGAAAACCTAACCCTATCCACCCTGGTGGTTTAAAACAACAAAAAACCAAGTATAAAACAAAATTCAGGAATAGATCCTACCTGGCAACAAAGTGGCGGGAGATCTGGACAGGAGATGACTTCCATGGGCGTAGAGGAGAACGTATAGAATCTTGACAGCTGCGTGCAATCAACAGTATAGCTACCACCGTGAAAATGACAAGTCACGGGCTCGAAACAGCTTTATAAACCTTAACCGGGAGTGAAAAACTAACACTAGCGAGAACAAATATTAACCAAATGTCGGACATATAGTCATGAAGACATTCGCAACGTTGGATGGGAACGACTCTACCTACCTGGTAATTGCATGGGAAAGACACATCAAAAATCGACAGGACTAGCTTCTTCGGTATCGACGGGATCACCATGAAGCTCTAGATAATTTCAACACTGACCTTCCCGAACGTTGGATGGTGAACAAACTAAATCTTTGATTCATTCCGAAAACACAACCGATAGTGAGATTGCTCACTTAACTGGACATCGGAAAAGGATAGTCAAAGGAACATCCGATCCATCAGATCTGGTTTATACTAAAACATCAGAACCTCGGCAAACTATCTCTGAGATCATAGACAAACTCACTCTTGATACAACGGCTTAGACCTCGGAAGGTTTCTGATAAATACATCGGAAAGACAGTGGACTATGCCTCTGTTGTTTCGAAAGACTAGTCAACTAAGCATCCGATATGGACATGCAAAAAGACTAAGTTTTTTCAAAAAATAGTTGAGCCTTGGGAAAAATTTGGTAGAAATAAAACATTCCTAGGCCGTATAGATACTAAAAAATAAAAGGGGGGGACCCTAAAAATAAATTTTTTCGAGGAAAAAGTTGCAGCTGCAACAAATTCTCACACATTTTATTTCACATTCCATCAAACGACTCTTGGATGTTCTCAAGGGACTAGTTTCAACTATCATTATTTATAATGGTCAACATAGGTGGTTGATTCAAATATGTGATTAAGGGACACCAGGGTCACAAATCATGATTAAATAGTATTTCTAGAAAAAGGGGGTATGAAGTACTATTCAACATTAACTTAATATTGCAAGTTTTTCTTGATATGATGGTTCTTTGATTTGTGCAAAATTTCATTTGCATGGTATTGTTCACTTCCAAAATGTTATGGTCATAGTGAATTTTAATATTATTATTCACATCCAAATTGTTAATATGGAAGTGGTTCATTTGTATTAGTTGTTGGATTTCTAGGGTGGGTGCTAAGCACCATGAGTAGGTAGCCTCTTATTATATTCTTGACCCACACTCTCTACTTATAGAGCTTTGAAGGTAGGCCCCAACATCATGTTTGTCAAGTAATGAGAACAAAGAGAGGCACCCATAGCATCAATAACAAAATGACAAATCCCCTCAACAACCTTCAATATATTTGAAGAAGAGAATGCTCCAAGCCATATAAAGGAAATGAAGGGTGGAACTATGTGGAATATCCCCTATTTGGAGTGATTTTTGAAAGTCATGATACCTGTAAAAACTAAAAAATGTTCCTAATTTTTGTGTGTTGTTTTTCAAAGTCTTATTTCTTATTATTTTTCATTTTTTAGTTTGTTTTAAATTTTAATAATGTTTAATGCATTTTATTTGGTTTTATAGGTTTTAGTTGCTTTAATTTATTTTGTTTGTTTTTATTAAGTTTTATTTTGGCTTACTAAGTATTATATATCATTTGAAGTCTGAAAATGCTTATATTAAAGTCTATTCCAAGGTTTATATTTAAGGTCTAACCTTTGCCTTTGAGTTTTTTGTCAAAATTTTCATGAGAACATTCCTGTAGAACAAAGATCAACGTCTATGCAATAAAGCGCTACATGAATCCTAAATCATTGGAAAGATTGGGGTATTATTGTTGTCATTGCAGCTGAAGATAGCCGAAGATAATGGAAGATTTTCAACCACTTGTTAAAGACATCATGACACATGTTCATAACCCGAGTTTATAATCATGAGATTTATGAAGAGGTGTGCAGATCATTGAGAAAATCATGGTCTTGATTGTCATGATTTCGTTTTGGTTATGAGTTTACTCTTGCAGACATGAAGGTTAAAAATATTTAAAGTTACTAAACAAGTACACTATCACGTACCCATGCCCCATTATCATGTGGAATTAAAAATTTCATCGAGAACCTTCACTGTTCATCGAACACAAAGCATGGTCGTGAACCACATCTCGACATTTCCAACACTGTCACGCTCCCTCCCGTCTTCCATGGATCAATCCAACGATCTACAAGGAAGGATATCAGAGGAGATCGAACGATGGAGAGAAAACGCAACAGAAACCAACGATCATAAGCGATCCCGCAGATAGAACTAATAGATGGATCAGAAATCGCCCACAAAATCAACGATGCGAAAAACCTAAGTTGCAGGGTTGAAAGTTACAAAACTATTGACAAAACACTTTTTGCATCCCGCGCCATGCATCGAAAACAGATCAATGGCAGAGAATCATCCCATGAAGATCGACGGTGTGGAAGACTTAACTTATGGGATTGGAAATATGGAATTGCAACACCGCAATCCCACATCCTACAATTCGCAGAAGGAAAATTTTCGGAAACCAAAATATGCCAAACGACGTTCCACATCCTGCATCCCACAAGTTGCGGAAGTAAAATCTGTGAAATGACGTTCCGCATCTCGCAAAATACTTAATCCCGCAAACTGCACAAATGGGGATTTCTAGCAGAAAACTCAACTTTTGAGCTGAATTCTTGGATTGATCTGATCATCCAGGCCATTACCAAACTGGCCAATCAACCCTGCAACTTAGTAAAATGAATTGAAGGAAAAACATACATAGATGCCTATAATTGTAGTTATTCAGGGAACAATGCATAACTCAACATAGCAACATGTTCATCACATTCCATCAAGCAAATACAATGCAATAATTATAGTTACAGAGAATTATGTAGACAAGAACACTTATCTTGAAGAAATCTTATCCCACAACCAGCTATGTCGCTGCAACATTCTACCCAACCATAGGCCAGTGTGCTCCTTAATCTCTCAGCAAAACTGCCACCCTAGAGCTAGGCATGATTTCCTACAGGGATAAGGGAACACTAGCAGACCCATACATAGCCAAGGATGTAATCAAACTTAGCCAAGACAACACAGTTGGGTTTTACAGTCTGTAAGGGAAAACATCCCACAGATGGGTTTCACAGGCTACTCAACCAAGCCATCTCATAGTTGGTTTTCACAGACTATTCATAGTCAAGCCAAATTTCACATTAAGGACCAATCAAGACAACAAATGGGTTTAACAGAATTTACACAGTCAATCCATCTCACTACTGGGTTTATCAAGATACCTAGCCAAGCCAACATTCACAGTTGGGATTAACAGACTATCTAGCCAAAGGTTACTGACAAGGTTAGGCGCAATAGACATACCTAAGCCAACAGATGGGTTTAAAAGGATACCATCCAAGCCATCCTTCCAGTTGGGTTTAACAGGATTCTAAGGAAATGGGGAGGAAAAACTACTAAGCTAGTGAGCTCATCTACAGAGCTAAGGACACATTCACAAGATCTATCTAGCCTGGATCCCCCTCTTTCTATACAACCAACACAAGGAAGTGTCCCCTTCTCTGCTCCATAGTCCCTTAGGCTACACCTTCCCTTCCAGTGCTCTTTAGGATGTGCATGGCAGGTTCACCAGCCACTCTTATCTTACTGTGAGGTTCCACACCAGGTTTATCAAGCGCATTCTACGTCTCTCCCATTCCTAAGTCTTGCACACAGTCAGACCCAAACCAGGGTTCACAACACAAAAACCACAGGGAGACTCTACATCACATGCTTACTCTGAACATTAGTACCAGGGTCTCATACACTCTGTAGTTTAGGATAACACTGCAACACAACAAAATACCACAATGTCTAGGAAAACCACACTCACAGAACGCAAAGGATACATACACAGACAAATCTTTGTTGTTCTGCTACTTCCACACGACAACAGGGGAGTGAAGATGATGAATGACTGATTTAATGAATGAATCCACGAATGCCCCCGTAACTCTCAAAATGTGAGAGTAGGAGAACTAGGTGTGCATGCATGGGTCAGACTGACATACGGTTCCGGTGTTTTCTTGTCCTTGCAAGAAAAACACGACACTCCAGAATTGGGTGCTCTGCCCCATTAGAAATTTCCCATACTCTTCCCCTTCCAAGCAATAACTACCTCAACCACTTTTTGGCAACATCAATGGTTAGGAAGAAAAGACAAGAAAGAGGGTAGTTGACGGTTTTGATGGGTTCTCCCCATGACACATGGATTTTCCCCAAACAGGTTCAAGGTTAACATTCCCACCCCCTTATCCTTAGGAAAATCATGCCCCCATCTCATTATTCGTTGCATTGACATAGCTGGCGGTGGGTTTTTCATTATTTTGTATATTTACATGATGTTTACAAATGTACCTGACTTAGCACAAAAACCATAGGCATCAACCATGATCGCCTATATCCAAACAGCAATCAGTGACAGGGCCTTGGCCTTGAGCTCCTTGTTACTGGATTTCATATAATATTTAAATCACATACATTAATGCAACAGGGTTGAAACCGGGGTGTTACATTCCCCTCCCCCTTCAATAGCACTATCCTCAGTGCTTTACAAAGTTGAACAAAATGCTACACTGGCATTGCCTTAGTGCCCTGCAAAATTGAACAAAAATGGATGTTCCAATCGCATGGCATCCTCCAACTCCCACGTAGCCTCTTCAGGACCATAGTGCTCCTATTGCATCTTTACCTGCGCTATGGATCAATTCCAGAGCATGGTGACCTTCCTATCGAGGATGCACATTGGCTCGATTCGAAACTCTCCCTCGGGTTCCACCTGAATCACATCCCAATTTATCACATGGTTAGGATCATGTACATATTTCTTAAGCAAAGAAACATGAAAAACATTATGAGCTCTAGTGCTAGTAGCCAATGCAAGTCTATATGCAACTGGCCCTATTCTTTCAAGCACTTCAAACGGCCCACAATCTCTAGGTGCCAACTTGGCACAACTTCCAAGCTTCAAGGAACTCTTCCTTGCCCTCACTCTGAGGTAAACACGATCCCCAATACTGAACTCTCGGTTCACCCTATGCTTATCAGCATAGATTTTTTGTTTGTCCTGGGTTGCTTTCAGATTCTTCCTGATCTTTACAACCTCTTGCTCCATTTCCTTAAGCAATTCTAGACTAAGCACAATCCTGTTCACTGGATTATCCCAAGTCACGGGCGTCCTACACCTTCTTCCATACAAGGCTTCATACGGACTCATCCCCAAGGATGCTTGCTGTCCATTATTATAATCAAACTCTACCAAGTGTAAATAATCTTCCCACTTGGTTGGTTTGTCCATCACATACATGCGAAGCATGTCTTCAAGCACTTGGTTAACTCTCTCTGTCTGACCATCAGTCTAAGGATGGTACACGGTGCTGAAGTTTAGCTTTGTACCCAATTCTACAAACAAAACCTTCCAAAAATTGGAAATGAACTTGACATCTCTGCCAAAGACTATTGCCTTAGAAAATCCATGCAATTTGAAAATATCCTTCATAAAGATATTTGCAATGTCATCGGTCTTATGCGTAGACTTAACTGGTATAAAATGTGCTTCCTTCATCAACTTGTCCACCACAACCATGATGGAATCATGTTGTCTCCAAGTCATTGGAAATATTGTAATAAAATCCATGGAAATAACTTCCCATTACCATTCGGGAACCGGAAAAGGCTGCAACAAACTTGCAGGGTGTTGATGCTCAACCTTTACCTGCTGACATTTCATGCACCTTGAAATGTATTCAGCCAGGTCCATGTACATTCATGGCCAAAAATAATGTTTTTTGGCTGTTATAACTAGATCTTGTTCTTAGTTTATCTATTCTTTTTGTCCTAATTTTCAACCATCAGTTTAAAATGATTTTACATTTTATGTTGATTTTAAGAACTATCGACAATCATTTTTGTTGGATTTAATGCTTTTAATGGTTGAATTATTTCATTAATTAAGTTTTAAGGTTTGTCTTTTGGGATTATTAGTTAATATGTATATCTTTAAGCTTTCAAAAAACTTATAATAAAAGTTTATTCCAAGTTTGGTTTATAATCTAACCTTCATTTTTTAGTCCTTTGTCAAATATTTTCATGAGGAGATTCTTGTTGCAGCTCTGTTTTTTCTGTTTTTGTCATTATCATTGGAAACAGATTATGAGGTGATGGAAATGAATTATGAAAAAAAAGAAGTTTTTTCCAAAACAGAATCATTCACAAAACCTGTCTCAGTTTTGCAACAAATATTATCGTTTGAGAGATTTGAATTCATCTTTGTGGCCTATTTTCAGGGTTTGAATTATTTAATAATTTCCTGTTTTAGTCACAAATTTCTCACACATATTATGATCAATTGAAAGAGAATTTTTAAAAACACAAGAGAGGTTTTTGTTCATAACAAATCCATTTACAAAATCATCTCTCAGTATTTTCACAGGTGTCCCGGATCGAGAGATATGAAGGCGTCTTTGAGACCCAAATTTTTAGAAATTCGCCAAATTTCCCCAAATTCGATTTGCTATTTTTGGGTTAATTGTCTTTAAATATTTTGAGTTATCATGTAACTAATTGATGTAACTGTTTGAAATTTTGACCTAGAAGGTATTTATGGAACTAATTTACCTTTGTAATGATAAAAAGGAAGAGAAACATATAGTTTAGTTGTGGGATTTTTCACTCAAGGAAAGGCTTTTGGAGCTTTGATATCTCAAGCTAGAACTTATAACTCTTATGTAAGTGGATGAATTTATTGATTATATATAAACTGATAATCCATTTTACTTGTCATGCTGTTTCATTTTTTATCTGGTTGATTGCTCAGTTTACAATTTCATTTCTTTTTTAAAGGTTTTATTCATGCAAATGCTTGTAGCTTGTGGGTGAAATTACTATTTCATGTGTAATGTTTATGGCTTATTGGGATGTGTTTGATCCTTATTTTATCTAAATTGTGCATGATTCAATTCTGTATTAGCTTGTGGATGTTTATTACCTCCTTGTTGATGAAGTTTTAAACCAAAACCCTAAAAACCAATTTTATTTTATTTTTATTTGAGATTGTGTTGGCTTGTTCTTCTAGTAGTCTAAGAACAATTTCTGGCACTAACATCTTTGCCACTGTTTCCAGGGACAAAGCTGAAGTGTATCTTCCCTGGGATATCATTATTCATTTGATTTTGAGAGGTGAACAAAGTCAAAAAATCTTTTAGACTACAATTTTTCACCAGCGACTCCACGATTAAAGATTTCACTGCAAGGAGAATTTTGTTGACAGAAAAATGAAGAAGCCAAATGGAAAGATTGGGTATCAGCTTGTTACTTTCCTCCATGAGGTTTTGTTCTTATTCATTGGTTCTTTCCTATCTTTCCAATTGCATGTCAAAAGAATTATTTTTTGTTTTGTCTATTCCGATGATCATAAACCTTCAGGTACATATCCCTCTTTGGAAGAAGAAAGTTTCTATTCTTCTGGTTTAATTGATGTTGATCCTATTCCTTCATTTGAATCACATGTGCAACATGATGTGCATATACCCATATCTCTTGAAGTTAATTATTCTGGTCATCTTGTAGAGAATAAAGCTGATCTATTACCTTCTACCATCACTACTGAAACCTGTGAACAGCATGTTGAACCTCATTTTCAACTCACATATTTTCAGTCTAGACTCAGACAGAAGATGTTTAAACCTCTTAGGCTTCCATCTCTCTTACATCCTTACCCTTCCTACTTTGTTGAATATCTTCCCCATTTTACTGGAAAAGACCATATTACAGCAAAGAAGCATTTAGGATCTTTTCATAATTTCATTGATAATTTTGAAATCATGCATGAGGATGTTGTCATGAGGTTATTTTCGAAATCCTTTGTTGGAGATGCTGGGTTTTGGTTCCGAAATTTAAAATCTGAATCAATTGGATCGTGGGAAGAGTTACATCATGTCTTTTTGAAGTATTGGGGTAAGAATAAATCTTATGATCAATTTCTTTCTGAATTTTATAGTTTGAAAAAGGAAAATGATGAGCCAAATACTAAATTTAATTGGAGGTTTCAAAGTTTTTATATCAGTATGCCTACGGAAATCAGATATTTGAAAAAACTTGCTATGGTATATTATGTTATGGCTCAACATTTAGATATTGTATTTTCCTGTTAGAAAGGAAATCATCATCTTTAAGACAATTGTTTGAGGATGCAAAAGAAGTGGAGGAGAACATCTGAGCTTGCAAAATGATTCGAGACCAGGCTCATGTTGAAGATATACAAGCTTATGAACAGGAAGAAGAACGTAGGTATCATTCAAATTTAAGACAGTTTTCTTCATCATTTTCATATTTTCATATGAACAAGGATATAAATGACACTTGTGTTGATTCTTCATATCAGTTTGCTGACTTTTTAGATGATAATATATTTTCTGTGGATTATAGTAGAAATTTCCTAGTTCCTACTATGAGGCTATCATGTTGTGAAGAAGAATTTGTTTCTCTTCAACCTCTTACTATTGATATAAGAAATAAGCTGCCATTCTTGATTTATAGTCACTTTCAGAATTTTATTTCTTCAGGTTTTGATCAAGGGTTTTATTTAAAGGTCGAGAAGAAGTTTCAAGAGCCATTGGTTTCCATTCTTGAGTCAAAGTTTAAAAAGAACAACAATGGAGAGGAAGAGAATGCTTCACTTTATGATGAATATAATGAAGACATTGAAGTTTTAAATCGTAAATTTCATGATCCTGTGGCTTCTTGGATGGAGTTATATTTTTCAAAGGTTTATAATGCTCCATCTTTTGGCATCCTTCCTATTTCTAGTCATAAGTATCATCTGCCTACAGACTATTTATTGCATTTATCACATCTTTTGTGGGTTTTCTCAAATAGTAGCATGCATGGAATTATGATTCTCAGTCAAATGGTTTCTTGGCTTCATTGAAAGTATGATTACACTTGATTGGGTTGTTTCCTCCGATTAGAAGTAGGAGTAAATAGAGTAATAAGATTGCTATAGGACCATGTAGATTCTTTTTCAGTATGCTGGTTTGTAGCAGTACTTTGTCATTTCATAGGTATGTGTTCAGAGTTTGAGAAAGTTGCATAGATTTGGTAAATGACTCCACCCAATGAATAAGGCACAAGGTCTACAGGTTCTTGAAGCCTCACAAGGAGGAATTCATCCCACAACAAGAGTTAGATGTTATAACTAAATCTTGTTCTTAGTTTATCTGTTTTTTTTGTCCTAATTTTCAACCGTTGGTTTAAAATGATTTTACATTTTATATTGATTTTAAGAACTTTTGACAATCATTATTTTTTGTTGGATTTAATGCTTTTAATGGTTGAATTATTTCATTAATTTAGTTTTAAGGTTTGTCTTTTTGGCTTATTAGTTAATATGTATATCTTTAATCTTTCAAAAACTTATAATAAAAGTTTATTCCAAGTTTTCTTTATAATCTAACCCTCATTTTTGAGTCCTTTGTCAAATATTTTCATGAGGAGATTCCTGTCGCAACTCTGTTTTTTTTTGTTTTTGTCTTTGTCATTGGGATCAGATTACGAGGTGATGGAAATGAATTATGGAAAAAAAATAGGGTTTTGTCCACAACAGACTCGTTCACAAAAACCTCTCTTAGTTTTGCAACAGCTATTATTGTTTGAGAGATTTGAATTCATCTTTGTGGCCTATTTTTAGGGTTTGAATTATTATATAATTTCATGTTTTAGTCACAAATTTCCCGCATGTATTCTGATCAATTGAAAGCAAATTTTTAAAAACCAAGAGATTTTTTGTTCATAACAGAATCATTTAAAAAAACCTCTCTCGGTGTTTGCAAAGGTGTCCCAGATCGAGAGATATGAAGGCGTCTTTGTGACCAAAATTTTCAGAAATTTGCCAAATTTCCCCAAATCCGATTTGCTATTTTTGGGTTAATTGTCTTTAAAGATGTTGAGTTATCATGTAACTAATTGATGTAACTATTTCAAATTTCAACCTAGAAGTTAGTTATGGAACTAATTTACCTTTGTAATGATAAAAAGGAAGAGAAACATACAGTTTAGTCATGGGATTTTTCACTCAAGGAGAGGCTTTTGGAGCTTTGATATCTCAAGCTAGAACTTATAACTCTTATGTAAGTGGATGAATGTTATTGATTATATATAGACTGATAAGCCATTTTACCTGTCATGTTGTTTCATTTCTGATCTGGTTGAGTGTTCTGTTTATAATTTCATTTCTTGTTTAAAGGTTTTATTCATGTAAATGCTTGTAGCCTGTGGGTGAAATTAGTATTTCATGTGCAATGTTTATGGCTTATTGGGATGTGTTTGATCCCCATTTTATCTAACTTGTGCACGATTCAGTTATGTATTAGCTTGTGGATGTTTATTACCTCCTTGTTGATGAAGTTTTAAACTAAAACTATAAACCAAAACCATAAAAACCAATTTTATTTTATTTTTATTTGAGATTGTGTTGGCTTGTTCTTCTAGTAGTCTGAGAACAATTTCTGGTGCTAACACTGGCTATAGAAATTATCTTTTGATATCTTGGGTGAACAGAATATAGAGCTTGATGGATCTCATCCATAACAACCTTCCTCATGTCTTCTACATTGGGAATATAAATCCTGCCTTTATAAGTAAGAATTCCATCTTCTTCCAATTTATATCCCTCGTACTTCTTTTCAAGACTTTGTTGTTGAAATTTGTCCTTGACCTACACATACAATTCATCTCTAGTAGTATGATTAACAATCTATTGCCTCAAATCTGATTGGCAAGTACTAAGAGATTCCCCGTGCATTTCCTGCACCTTCCTACTGAGTGCATCAGCTACCTTATTCTCTTTTCCTTTTATGTGCTTGACTTCAAAATCAAACTCACAGAAAAACTCCATCCATCTAGCTTACCTAGAATTTAGAGTAGGCTGATCAAACAAATACTTCAGACCACAATGGTCTGTCCTCATCTTGAATCGTCTTCCCATCAAGTAATGCCTCCACATCTTGAGATCATGTACTATGGTTGCAAGCTCTAGATCATGAGTAGTGTAGTTATTATCATGCTCCTTCAACTTTCTTGACTCATAACTTACAATGTGGTTGTCTTGCATAAGGACTCCTCCAAGCCCTTGACCACATGCATCGGTACACACCAAAAGATCTTTCTCTAGGTCTGCAACCTTTAATATCGGTGCACTGGTGAGAAGATTATTCGACTGCTAGAAGCTTTCTTCACACCTCATGGTCCATTCAAACTCTATCCCCTTCTTTTGCAAAGAAGTGATGGCATGTGCAACTTTTGAGAATCCCTCAATGAATCTCCTGTAATATCCTACAAGTCCCATAAAAGATCCGACATCTATCACACTTCTTGGAGTAGGCCAATTCATAATGGCTTCTATCTTTTCAGGGTCCACAGATATACCCTCCTTGGACATAATGTGACTCAAATATTGAATTCTATCTCTATAGAAGTCACACTTGCTCAGCTTTGCATGCAGTTGATGCTCCCTAAGCGATTGCAATGTCAATCTCAAATGTTATTCATGCTCTTCCTCATTCTTGGAATAAACAATAATGTCATCAAGGAAAACAAGAACAAATTTGTCCAAATACCTGCTGAAGACACTATTCATAAGGCACATAAACGTAGCTGGTGCATTTGTGAGGCCAAATGGTACAACTACAAACTCATAATGCCCATACCTTGTTCTGAAGTCTGTCTTATGAATGTCTTCATCCTTGATTCTTACCTGATGGTATCCAGACCTCAAGTCATTCTTGGAAAATACCTTTTCTCCTCTCATTTGATCAAAGAGGTCATCAATCCTAGGCAAAGGGTATTTATTCTTCACTATAACCTTGTTCAAATACCTATAATCAATACACAACTTGAGCGTACCATATTTCTTCTTTACAAACAGAAATGGTGCTCCCCACGGAGACACACTGGGTCTGATATATTTCTTCTCCAACAATTCTTCTAGCTGCATATTCAGCTCTAATATTTCTGGCGTGCTCATTCTGTAGGGTGTCTTGGACACTATTGCTGCTTCCAGCACAAATTCAATTATGAAATCAATTTCCCTCTTTGAAGGAAGCCCTGGAATCTCATCAGGAAACACATCCCTGAATTCCTACAACACATGAAAGTCCTCCAACCTAGGATTTTCACTCTTTTTTGCCTCCAAAATATGAGCTACATACAACTGGAAACCTTTCCTACAGAACTTCTTCAACTGCATTGCTGAAACCTGCCTCACAGAAATCACCTTTGGAATGCCTTTCACAATCCTTGAGTTGCCTTCGTCATCCAGGCACTCAAAATCCTTATTATAACAATCAAGATTCATTTTGTGATATTCTAACCAATCCATTCCAATGAGGACATTATAGGAACCAAGTGGTAGAACATTCATATCTACACAAGTGACCAATCCATTCATACTCAATGGACATTTCTCTATCACTTCACTAACCTTTCTCTTAGTTCTAGTGGTTAACTGAACTAACCAAGATTTGTTATGCTTTACTTTCTTAAAGGCACAAATATCCACTACTCTAGGAGTAATGTAACTGTGAGTAGAACCAGGGTCAATCAAGATAGAAACATATTGATAAACAATCTTACGTGTAACTTCAACCACAGTGGACCGGTGGTCTACCTGGCGGTGCTCCAGTGCTCATAAATCCTAGGGACGACCCTTACTACTTGACCCATTGTTTTCGCTTCTTTCATATTGTAACCTGGCCTTGCACTCTCATTCTCGAGTGGGAAATTCTTGCGCATGTGGGGTCCTCCACATCTCCAACATTGGAAAGGTTCTTTGTTCTGCTGTGTATCTCTTGGTTTCTCTCCCACCACTCTAGTCGACTGCTTCTCAGCTTGTGATGGCTGCTTCTGCTGATTCCTGAAGCTAGAAGGTTTGAAACCTTTCTTCCTTTGTTCAAACTTCTCATTCGTCTTGTCCTTCCATGACTTATGGTAATCAGGTTTCCCCTTGATTCACTCATATCAATACTTAGCCTTCCTTATTGCTTCTTCAAGAGTTCTAGGTTCATAAAACTCAATTCTGTCTTTGTAAGACTGAGGAAATCCACTCAGGAAACATTGAATTTTCACTTTTTCATCTTTGATGTACCTGACATATCTCAACAGTTCTAGGAACTTGTTTGCATACTCTTCCATGGTTTACTGTCCCAGTCTCAGCTCATGGAATTCTTTGATTTGTTCATCACAATATCTGTCAGAGAGGTATTTCTACTTGAAATACTTCTAGAACTATTTCCACTTAAGTCTCCTTTCACTGATCTTCTTGCTTGCTTGAAGTTCTCCCACCAAATGGATGCCCTTCCATTCAGATTGAATATGGAAACCCTTTCCTTCATGTTTCCTAAATAATTCTAAACTTGGAAGTACTTCTTTATCCCAAGAAGCCAAGCTTCAGCCTCTTGTCCAGTCTTTACCTCACCATCAAACGTAGGAGGTTTATCCTTCTTAAATTCATCCTGAGTGCGTTCCCTATGGGGTATATTTCTCTTTCCCTTGTGAGAAGAAGAGCTTGAATCCCCACTGGAATCCTTTGAGTCAGATGACTTACTAGAAGTCCTTCTTCTTCTTTTGGTACTACTATTACTACTTTTGGGTTTCACTGTACCTTTCCCATAGTCTTTGTTTCTTTGCAAGTCTGTCCAAATCTACAACATAGAAGCATTCAATTGATGCTGCTCTTCCTAGTATTTAATCAAGCTTCTCATGGTGGCTGCAATATCTAGCGGTGTCTCTTGGAATATTCTTCCATTAGACTCTATGTCATCATTTCCAACTCGGACATTTTCCCCCATGGCATATCACGCACACTCGTAAGAATCCCGAACATCATATCTGTCATGGGTTCTCCTGGCTAAACCACAACTTACTTTTCCAAAATGTACTATGACTCTGCAAAATGTGTTACCAACACCATTTGTCAGATACACAGTAATTCAAAATCAAAACTATTTACTTACTGTCACCTAGCCTATCCAGGCCTAATGTTGCAACCCGCAGCCTTTGATACCACGCTGTAGGGTACTCTTGACTGGTCTCCGGCCCATCTAGGCCCAATGCTACAACCCGTAGCTCTGATACCACATTGTCACGTACCCATGCCCCATTATCATGCAGAATGAAAATTTTCATCGAGAAATTTCACGGTTCATCGAACATAGGGCATGGCCGTGAACCACATCTTGACATTTCCAACAGTGTCATGCTCCCTCCCATCTTCCATGGATCAATCCAACGATCTACAAGGAAGGATATCAAAGGAGATCAAATGGCGAAGAGAAAACATGACGAAAATCAACGATCATGAGCGATACTGCATATAGAATTGAATCAACGGATTAGAAATTACCTGCAAAATCAATGGTGTAGAAAACCCAAGTTTCAGAGTCAAAAGTTACAAAACTATTGCAATAACACTTTCTGCATCCCGCATCGAAAATAGATCAACGACGTAGAATCGTCTCGCGAAGATTGACGGTGCAGAAGACTTAATTGTGGGACTGGAAATATGGAATTGCAACACTATGATCCTACATCTCGCATCCCGCAACTTGCGGAAGGAAAATATACGGAAACCAAAATATTCCAAACGACGTTCCGCATCTCGCATCCCGCAAGTTGCGGAAGGAAAATTGCGAAAGGAAAATCTACGGAACCAAAATCTGCAAAACAACGTCCCGCATCCTGCAAAATCCTTAATCCCACAAACCACGCAAATGAGGATTTCTAGTAGAAAACGCAACTTTTTAGCTGAATTCTTGGATCAATATAATCATCCAGGCCATTACCAAACTGACCAATCTACCTTGCGACTTAGTAAAATGCATTGAAGGAAAAACATACATATATTTCTATAATTGCAGTTATTCAGGAAACAATGCATAACTCAACATAGAAACATGTTCATCACATTCCATCAAGCAAATACGATGCAATAATTACAGTTACAGAGAATTATGTAGACAAGAACACTCATCTTGAAGAAAGCTTGTCCTGCAACCAACTATGTCACTGCAACGTTCCACCCAACCATAGGCCAGTGTGCTCCTTAATCTCTCAGCAACACTGCCACCCCCGAGCTGGGCATGATTTCCTACAGGGATAAGGGAACACTAGCAGACTCATACATAGCCAAGGATGCAATCAAACTCAGCCAAGCCAACACAGTTGGGTTTCATAGGCTATAAGGGAAAACATCCCACAGATGGGTTTCACAGGCTACTCAACCAAGCCATCTCACAGTTGGTTTTCACAGACTATTCATAGTCAAGCCAAATTTCACATTAAGGACCAATCAAGCCAACAAATGGGTTTAACAGAATTTACACAGTCAAGCCATCTCACTACTGGGTTTATCAGGATACCTAGCCAAGCCAACATTCACAGTTGGGTTTAACAGACTGTCCAACCAAAGGTTACTCACAAGGTCAGGTGCAACAGACATAGCTAAGCCAACAGATGGGTTTAACAGGCTACCAACCAAGCCATCCTTCCAATTGGGTTTAATAGGCTTATAAGGAAATGAGCAGGAAGAACTACTAAGCTAGTGAGCTCATCTACAGAGCTAAGGACACCTTCACAAGATCTATCTGACCTGGATCCCCCTCTGCCTACACACCCAACACAAGGAAGTGTCCCCTTCTCTGCTCCATAGTCCCTCAGGCTACACCTTCCCTTCCAGTTCTCTTCAGGATGTGCATGGCAGGTTCACTAGCCACTCTTATCTTACTGTGAGGTTCCACACCAGTTTTATCAAGTGCATTCTAGATCTCTCCCATTCCTAAGTCTCGCACACAGTCAGACCCAAACTAGGGTTCACAACAAAACAACCACAAGGAGAGTCTACATCACAGGCTTACTCTAAACATGAGTACTAGGGTCCCATACGCTCTGTAGTTTAGGATAACGCTGCAACACAGCAAAATACCACAATGTCCAGGAAAACCACACTTGCAAAACGCGAAGGATACATACACAGAAAAATCTCTGTTGTTCTGTTTCTTCCACACAACGACCGGGGAGTGAAGATATTGAATGACTGATAGAATGAATGAATCCACGAATGCCCTTGCAGCTCTCAAAACGTAAGAGTAGGAGAACCAGCCATGAATGCATGGGTCAGACTGACATACGGTTCTGGTGTTTTCTTGTCCCTGTAAGAAAAACACAACACTCCAGAACTGGGTGCTCTGCCCCATTCGAAATTTCCCATACTCTTCCGCTTCTAATCAATAACTACCTCAACTACTTTCTGGCAGAATCAATGGTTAGGAAGGAAAGACAAGAAATAGGGTAGTTGATAGTTTTGATGGGTTCTCCCCATGACACGGATTTTCCCCAAAGAGGTTCAAGGTTAACATTCCCACCCCCTTATCCTTATGAAAATAATGCCCCCATCTCATTATTTGTTGCATTGACATAGATGGCGGTGGGTTTTTCATTAATTTGCATATTTACATGATGTTTACAAACGTGCTTGACTTAGCACAGAAACCATAGGCATCAACCATAAAAAAATATTTCAGAAATCCCAAAGAGGTTTTTGTTCATCACAGATTCATTCATAAAAAACTATCTCAGTCTTGCAACAACTGTCATCGTTTGAGAGATTAAAATTCATCTTTGTGGCCTATTTTTCAGGGTTTGAATTATTTAATAGTTTCCTATTTTAGTCAAAAAATTCCAGCACATATTTCAATCAATTGAAGGGGAATTTTTAAAAACCAAGATATTTTTTTGTTCTTCATGGACTCATTTAAAAAAACCTCTCTTCATTTTTGTACAGCTATCATGGATCGATAGATATGGAGGAGTTTGTGAGACCCATTTTTCAAAAAATTCGTCAAATTTCCCAGAGTCCGATTTGCTATTTTTGGGTTAATTGTCTTTAAATAATTTGAGTTAGCATGTAACTAATTGATGTAACTGCTTCAAATCTTGGCCTATAAGGTATTTGTGGAACTACTCTACCTTTGTGATGATAAAAGGAAGACAAACATACAGTTTAAGGGTTCAAATTTTGGTTCAGAAAGAGGCTTTAGAGTTGGATGTATGAAAAGCTAAGACTCGTGACTCTCATGTAAGTTTGAAGATTGAAACTGATGTATACATACTTCTAATCCATTTTTATCTTCCATGCTGGTTTTATTTATGGTCTGTTTGGCCACTCAATATATAATTTCACTTCCTGATTAATGTGTTTTTTCATGCAAGTACTTATGTGTTGTGGATGAAATCAATGTTCTGTTCATAATGCTTATGGTTTATATTTTATGTGTTTGCATCCTAGTTCTTCATTTTGGTTCATGATTCAGTACTTGTGTTAGCTTGTTGATGATTTACCTTATTCATTGCTAAACTAACAAACCAAAATCATAAAAAACTAGTTTCATTTTGGTTTTATTTTTTAGGTTATTCTAGCTTGTTCTTGTAGTAGTCCTCGAACAATTTATAGCACAAACATATTTGGTGCCATTGCCAGGGACGAAACTGAAGTATATCTTCCATGGGATATCATCATTCATCTGATTTTGAGAGGTGAACAAAATCAAAAAATATTTTAGACTACTTTTTCACCAAGTAGTGATTCATAGTGGCTACCATAAAGATTGGAACAAGAGAGAAATATACTTCACCTTTACATTTGGGTGTCTCAGATCCATAACATATTTTTAAATAAGCAATACAAATTCAAAAATTTGAATCTTCTCCTTCTTTGTGTACCCATGATCAGTTTGACTTAGTCTTATGTTTTGCACATTCTGAAGAGGAAAAAATATATATCTTGGTCAATCCCTACTATACCAGTTGACAGTTTTCAAGTCTTTACTAATCCATAGTCTTATAAAAAAGAAAAAACTGAGTCTCCTGGTAAGATTCCCTTGTTTCAGTTTAAAATCAGTAGAAGCCCTTTCCAACCAGGTTCTAGCAAAGTAAATAAACTCTTTCCTTCATCAAACCAAAGTAGCTCCAAAATGGCAGGACAACAGCCTCTAAATATGATGGATAGAATGGTAACTTCTAGATATGCTCATTTAGTTCTTCCTCAGCCTCTAAATTCTCTTCCCAGAGGATATTATTAGAAGTATTTACCTAGTTTTAATGGTCAAGGTGATACAACTGTTGAAGAGCATTGGGATGCATTCCTTAGTTATGCAGAAAATCAAAATATTGAGGCTAAAGATGTGTGGATGAGGATGTTTGTACAGAGTTTGGACAGGGAGGTAAGGAGATGGTTCAGAGAACTACCAGCTAATTCAATAACTCTTATAGAGCAGCTACAAGAGGTGTTTATGAGTCAATGGGGAGACAGGAAAGACCATACCTATTACATTACAGAATTTGGAGCTTTAAGAAGAAAAAAGGATGAAACTATAACAGACTTTTCTAAACGTTTTAATAAGATGTATGGTAGGATCCCATCTGAAATCAAAACTTCTGAAACTTTAGCTAATCTGACTTATGCAAATGCATTTGATCATGAATTTTCCTTGCATCTAAGAGAAAGAAGGCCAGTGACTTTATTAAACATGCAGGAGTATGCATTGGAAGTGGAATCAAATATTTTATATTCAAATAGGCTCAAAGAACATTCAGATCATCAAATATATGACCGAAAGGGTAAAAAGGAGGTGATTCCACCAACTTCTACATTACAGACAATAGATAGAAAAATAAATGAGATGTCCAAGTTAGTAAACATTTTAATAGAAAAACTAAATAAGTTGGAGTTAGAAAAGAATTCAAATAATCCTGCACAAGAAGGAGAAAGGAACCCTAATCAATTTAGGCACCAATTTGCTCCTAGACTTATCCCTAGAGAACGAAGAAACAATGTCATTCAGAGGGAAAGAAGGTAGAAAAAAGATCATAAAGTTCCTCCTCCACTCCAAAATAATCATGTCGATGAAATTGAAGAAGGTGAGGTTTCACAGTATGAAGATTCAAATCAGGATATGATTTACTTTGGGGAATTATTATCAGAGGGTTTCTTAACTGAACATGATTATCAGAATTCTGAATTCTTTGATGCAAATATTTATCAAACAGAAAGTGATTTGGGTCCTAAAGTATCAGCTGATATATGTCAATCTAAATCTAAGAAATCTATTAATTTGAGGTCTGGTCCAAAACAAATTTCTCGAGATTCCTAAAAAGAAGACAACTTCTCCTCCTATACAATCATCTAATCAAACACAGTATAAGAGACCTAATCACGGTGACTAAGATAAGGCTGCAGAGATTGAAGAAGTGAACAAGAGTGTGCAAACTTTTAATTTTGAGAATGAATTATGTAAGATCAAGATTCCAGTACCATTTACTGAATTGATGAAGAATCCTTGTTATACAAATCCCGTTCTTAAAATGATAGGTTCACCTGCTAGTCAGATACCTTTAGATACTATGAATCTCCAAGAAGAACATACTAAAATCTTTATTGGTTCGGCCCTAGCTGATAAGACTGAAAATGATTCAAATTCTTCTCCACCTTTTTATATAACTCTGACTGTTCATGATCAAATGATTCACAACTGTTTATTGGATTTTGGAGCTTCTCACAATTTGATGCCTAAAGCAGTCATGGAGGCTCTTTGTTTGAGTATCACAAAACCATATCATGACTTATATGCATTTGATTCCAGAGCTGTTAAATTCCTAGGAGTGATTAAGGATCTAGTGGTAAACTTGACTCAATTACCCATGAAAAGTGTCATTATGGATGTGGTGGTTGCTGATATCACTCCTAAGTTTGGAATGTTACTTTCAAGGTCTTGGGAAAAGAAGGTAGGTGGTACATTCAAAATGGATTTATCATATGAAATCATTCCTATTTTCGGAGGAGAAAATAGGAGATTGTATGGGGAATTACAATATGCTTATATTGTCACAGATGATGAGAACCCAACAAATCATCCAATTTATGTTGGAGAAAAAGATTTGGGGTCTTGCATGGTACATTTCAGTGATGAAAATACAAGTGGATTACTAAGTATTATATATCATATGAAGTCTGAAAATGCTTATATTAAAGTCTATTCCAAGGTTTATATTTAAGGTCTAACCTTTTCCTTTGAGTTTTTTGTCAAAATTTTCATGAGAACATTCATGTAGTGCAAAGATCAAGGTCTATGCAGTAAAGTGCTATAGGAATCCTAAATCATTGGAAAGAGTGAGGGATTATTGTGGACATTGCAGCTGAAGATAGTCGAATATAATGGAATCTTTTCAGCCACTTGTCAAAGACAACATGGCACATGTTCATAACCCGAGTTTATAATCATGACTGATGTATAAAGAGGTGTACGGATCATTGAGAAAATTGTGGTCTTGATTGTCATGATTTTGTTTTGGTTATGAGTTCACTCTTGCAAACACAAAGGTTAAAAATATTTAAAGTTCCTAAAAGAAGTACACAAAGCCAAATTATAGTGAAATGTGACTAAGAAGGCTTTAAGAATAAAAAGAGGTGCATAGTTATGCTCTGTTTTTCCTGTTTTAGTCATTGTAACTGAGCACGTATTATGAGGAAATGGAGATGAATTTCAAAAATCCCAAAGAGGTTTTTGTTCATCATAGATTCATTCATAAACACCCATCTCAATTTTTAAACAACTGTCATCATTTGAGAGATTCGAAGTCATCTTTGTGGCCTATTTTTCAGGGTTTGAATGATTTAATAGTTTCTTGTTTTAGTGACAAATTTCCAACATGTATTCCGATCAATTGAAGAGGAATTTTTAAAAACCAAAAGAGGTTTGTGTTCTTCAAAGAATCATTTAAAAACACCTCTCTGAATTTTTGTACAACTATCATGGATCAATAGATATGGAGGCGTTTGTGAGACCCATTTTTCAGAAAATTCGTCAAATTTCCCAAAGTCTGATTTGCTATTTTTGGGTTAATTGTCTTTAAAGAATTTGAGTTAGCATGTAACTAATTGATGTAACTACTTCAAATCTCACTTTGAAGGTATATATGGAACTACTCTACCTTTGTGATGATAAAAAGAATACAAACATACAGTTTAAGGGTTCGAATTTTGGTTCAAGAAGAGGCTTTAGAGTTGGATGTATGAAAAGGTAAGACTCATGACTCTCATGTAAGTTTCAAGACTGCAAATGATGTATACATACTTATAAGCAATTTTTATCTTCCATGTTGGTTTTATTTATGGTCTGTTTGGCCACTCAATATATAATTTCACTTCCTAATTAATGTGTTTTTTCATGCAAGTGCTTATGTGTTGTGGATGAAATCAGTGTTCTGTTCATAATGCTTATGGTTTATATTTTATGTGTTTACATCCCAGTTCTTCATTTTGGTTCATGATTCATTACTTGTGTTAGCTTGTTGTTGATTTATCTTCTTGATTGATAAACTTTCAAACCAAAATCATAAAAAACCAATTTCATTTTGCTTTTATTTTTTAGATTGTTCTAGCTTGTTCTTGTAGTAGTCTGGGAACAATTTCTAGTACAAACAATACTGTTTCTAATTATTGTTTGACATGAAAAATTGTACTTCACAATATATTTTTCTATTTTTTACACTTTATTATTTTTATTATTGTGTGCCTCCTAGGGACAACACCACTAACTTAACTTTAGCAATAAATATATTTAATATTATGTTGAAATATTAAAGTTTAACTCAAAGTATTTCCTCATAGTTGCTAAAGTATATTGATGAAACAACAAGGCTCAACCACTATAAGGAATATTGAATTACCACAAAAATCCATTCAGCTGGAAATGAGTATGAATCAAGAGAAATTCCATATCCTAGAAATGGAAGAATTCAAAAATATTGCAATTGTTATGAATGATTCTCTCAGCTTTGGGAGTCAGATAATGCCCCGTTTATTTTAAATAAAATAATATTTGCGACCCATGGTTCTTCATACCACCCATTTTTAAATATTATTTTAAATAAAATAATATTTCTCTTGAGAGTGAATAATGATCTATAACTTTGAGCTTTCTAAATATGGAATAATATCTACTTTGAGCTTCCTAAATAAGGAATCCAAACTTAATATGGAGAAATTTGAAGATAAAGGAGTGGCACATATGATCAAAGGTGTTCACCATATCCAATTCTATAATCATACCTTTATATCTATTGGTCCTACTTGAGTGGATATCCTCTTGAACCAAAGTAATATTGCCAATGATTTGATAGTTGTGCATAATCACCTTATTGTTGGAAAATAGTTTGGGGAGGATATTTTTTAGTGTGTTGACCATGATTTTGTTTAATATTTTGTAGGAGGAATTACAAATGAATATTGGATGACAAATTTTAAAAGAGGATTTGATTCTTCGAGGATCAATGCAAGAAAGGAGTTAGTGGCCCCTCCTATTTTGAACTTCCTTTCCTCATTAAGTACCATTATTATGAGATATAATTTTACTATGGCCAACATGATCTTTACAAGTGGATGGAGAACCCATATAGTCTAGGATCCTTGTCTAGGGTAAGCCCCCGAATTGCATGAATGATTTCAACTTTTGAGATTACTTGGTTAATGCTACAAAATATTAAGATATCAACCCATTAATTAACATTGACATCAGGTAAGATTTCGTCACAAGATATTTAACGTCTAACATTTTCACTTCACAATTTAAGTGATTATTCATACTTATCTATGCACTTTTACTTGTGAATTCAACTTGCATAATCCATTCATCAAAAGATAAATATGAAATGAAAAGAAGAGAATACAAACTTGTTAATAGAGTTCATCCCTCTTACGCTACATCTCTGGGTCTACTTCTAACATTGAGACTACTCTTCATTAATATAAAAAATTCTAAGGAATATGAAAGATAAGCTTACAATGCAAGTTCTGAAATGACATTTCAATTCTGTAACTTAGATACAAAAAAATAAAACACCACTGGGTTCTCTCGAATTTATGATTCTTTTAAGTATAAACTTTGATAAAATTGGATTAGAAATATAGGCTCTAAATACCCACTTCATATCCGCAACACATGCTCAGAAATAAAGGCCAATGTTGCATTCCTCTAGAATTTTTGAGTCCTTTGAGTATAAATTCGACCTACTTTTGCATAGGTTCCTGGGACTCCACCTTGGCACAACATTTAAGGAAACATTATATCATATTGTAATTCCTGCACATACTTGCATCGAGATGAATGTCGTACTACCTTGAAATGTGTGCCTACTCTAGGTTTTGAACTATCTTGTACTTCCTGATCTCTTGGTTCTAAATCTGAACCGTGGTAATAGTTATATATGGGGTCAAGGACACCCCCCCCCTGACCAAATCGTGATAGATCACAATTAAACTTACTTTATTTATCAATTTAAATTTTTGTACCAAGTGCCTAATTGGCCTTCTTGAAGATGCCACATGGCACAACCTGTTTGGTCCACATGGTATCCTTTCTTAGGACATTATTTCCAACTCACCACCAACTGGAACCATGTGTCCTCCACATGTCGCACAAATATTGGTCTACCTCTACAGTATGGCATGCCATCTCTTAATATGGATGACATGTGTCATTCACCCATTGGTATAGATTTCCACCACACCATCTGCAACTTTATTTTTCCTTTCCACATCATTGCAAAAATTTCCATGCATCACCCTTTTAGTTGTCCCACATGGCTATACAAAATGCCACATAATATGCCCTGTCATTCTACAAACACCATGTGGTTCTTACATAGGATTCCATGTCACTCGCATGTACACCATGTGTCACTACACATCAGTACATGGACACCACATGTTGTTTCCATGTCAGACGTGATTTGCCACACCTTCTGCATCATGCCCTGATAGCCTTCCCTTGTCCCTATGCAGAATCACTAGACCTTCCTTACTCAGTATAACCCTGAAAAAGACATTTTTGAAGATACACACGGGTCAGCAACTATGTATCTCACATACACACAGCTTGCACCATTACAGCTTGCGTACATCGTATTTTGTACTAAAAAACAAAACATATTTTTAGTTTTCCTCATCGAGTAACGAACAGCTTGATCCTTGGCCTTCCATATGCCTAGAAATGCTCCAATTCAACCCTCCATTTCCCATTTGAGATCTATATATTGAGGCATTTTGAAGCATTGGATGGGGAGAAACTTTGAGAGTAACGAAACTATAGTAAAAATTTTCCCCATTTATATGTGCTTGAGTTTGCATCCCTTTATCCTTGTTGATAGAACTCTTTGTGTTCATCTTCCAAGATCTCCATTGTCTTTGTGATATTTCCCTTCTATGGAGGATTAAAGTGGTGGAGGCCCAGATGGAGGAAGTTGGTTTCTCGGTTCCGATGAGTTGCTGACAAATTTTGTCATGTTGTATCTATTTTTTTACATTAATAGAAATATCCATTTCTCGTCCAAATTTCATGTGCAATTGTTTATATTTGTATCCATGGGTATAGTTGCTTTATACATGTTTAAATGGATTATGCTAGTCTGAATGCTAACATTTAATGTATTTTATTCTTGGATATATATTTGTTGTTTAGGGAACAAGCATTTGATCGTGAGCTCAACAGTGGTGTTCTTCGAACATAGGTTTGAGGTATGAACTCCCTCCCTTAGTTGTCAAATTATTTAATTTATATAGCATACTTAAGAATGGATGTGATTTTTGGTGTCATCTTGTCTGTTGTGATCTACCCCAAACCATAGGAAAATTTTCTCCATAATAGAATTGGCGACTCCACTGGGGAAGTCTCCTTTTTGTTGGGTTTTTTTTCTTAAATTTCTCTCTGCTTCTTTGCGCTACTATGTCGCATATGGTAGTATAGTCATCTATTGACATTTCCTTGGATTTTTTTGGTCCTAAGCTTGTTTTTTTACCCCCTTTTCTTTGTATACGCAGGTCATAGTATTGAAACTCATGTATATACGCAGGATGTCGTTTGGTAGGTTGCATACATACGTTGTTGTTCTCTAAACAGTTGAGTACACCTAAAATTTTTATTGATATCTTAGTTTGAGGGATTTTTGGGTGGTTTGTGAGTGTTTCTAAGTCTTCCAAGGTCCTTATGATTTTTGTTGTATGTTTCTTTTATGTCTAGAAACTTTTTTTTAAATTTTTTAGGGAAGTTCTTATTTTCATTCTATCATTTTTCTTTTGATTATAGTGCATGAATCATTGAGTATTGGTGTCTTGATTGGCTTGTGTCTTTATACTTGTTTCATGGGATATGATTTTAGTGGTTTTGTTTTTCATTTTCATTCATTTATTTTGAAAATACACACATATTTTCATTATTGTATATTCATTTGCATTTTGCATTTGCATTGAAAGAAGCACTCACATCGGTTTGCTTGGAATGGAATTATCTTTGCATTTCATTTAGTGGTATACCATAATTTCATTTGGAAAACGAGTTTTCACTTGGCATTATTTTCAAGTTTGTATATTTACCTTTAATGTTGAGTCATAACATCATTAGTTTCATGGCCATATACCTTGAGTAAGCACGACCTATGAAAATGAATGCTTAATTTAAAATTGATTAGAATATTTTATTTTGTAGGGTGCACCAACAATATTAGGTTTTAGAGTCTTGGAATAGGATTTTGTGAGTAAACTTCTCCAACACTATAAGATGAAAACAATTAGGTGTCTGACCAAGGAGAAGATAAATCCTTGTTATAATTGGTGTTCTTAGGAAGCTCCTCTTACACAGGAGTTAATCATGAGGAAAAACACACATTGATGGTGGGGATATCCCTCCACTACCTTTAGTGAGTGTTAGAGATATTTATAGGATCCTATTCATATTTGGGGGGGTTTTAGGTACCTTTGGTGATTTCGAGATTCGAGCTTAGTTACCCTGCCCATACGGTGGATCCTTCCTGTGATTGTCCAACAGCATTGGTTATATTGAGGTGACCTTAGCTTCTTTTCCTAGGTATCGTAGGGGTACTTGCAGAGGTTATTCTGTGAATGTCCTATCCAGGTAGGGGTTTAACAAAACAATCGCTTTACACGTTGAAGATGATGGCCACTATAATTGGCTACACACCTTAGTTTGTAGTGTATGGGAGTCTCAGCCCTCTCCTAGGTGAGACATACCTACTACATTCAATATATCATTGATAGACATTCCTTTCTTATATGAATTTATCCTAACTTATTTAGGGGTGTTCTCTTTGTTCACTAGTTGGCCAAAGGGATTGTTGTTTTTTGAGCCTCTGATTGTGGAGTCCTTGTGGATCGAGCTCCTGCACATTGTTGTCTTATCGTTTAGAAGGTTTACCACCATTTAACCCTTCACAACCTCTTTATAAGAGGGCTAGACATTATAGGTGTCCTCTATCCCATCAAGGTCTCCATAGAATTTTTACGATTAGTATTACTTATGAGACTCTGGAGTTCCCTCCATCCCCATCATCCATGTTGGGAGGAGGAGTCCATGGGACTCCTTCTTTGTCTACCTTGTGGGTCCTTGGGACTCCAGCTTACACTGGCCCTTATACAGTTGGTCATTCCCATCCCATAGGAACAAATCCTTTTGATTTCAAATGGTCTTCAGAATATTTCCTAAAATTTTCCTCGGGAGAGTCGGGTACTAAGCCTCATATCGTTCCCTTTAAAACAGATCCTTTCACTTATGGCATGTCAAATGTTTCAATGAATGTTCCATTATGCATCCATGTTCCTAGTAGTAATCCTAGTGATGGACTAGGGGGAATGACAACCCCTTACACTGCATATCGGTTTGGAGGTTTTCATATCCCTCCTTCTACTCCATTTTCCAAGGGGTGTCCACTCCCTTCATCAATTCCTCACACTAGTGTTGATCCTTTGTTGGGTGGAGGTGGCTATGTAAACGTTGGGTCTATGAATTATGTTGCATCTTTCATCCCATCATTTAATAGACCTATCCCTTCGAATGTGTTCCTTGTGACGAATCCTCCCCATGTTTACAATGGGACCTTGGGAGGGAACATTCTTGTTGGTATGGGTCCCCCTTCATCAAGCATCCCTTTTTTGGGAGGCTATGTGCCTCCTCATGTGTATGCGGGAAATCCAATTCCTTATATGGTTAAATTTGGTAATGTTCCTCCACATTCCAAAGGAATACCTCATATGAAAATGCATGTGCACCCTTACCTGGGTCATATGGGAGGAGGTTATTATCTGAATGGTTAAGGACATGCCCTTTACCATAACCCATCCTATCAGAACCAATATTTCAAACCGGAATGGAATCAAATGAAAAAACCTAGGCTTCATTTTTTAGCCACATTAAATATGTCTAAATTATCTAGACTCATGAATGACTCGGTGTGTCATGATTTGGAATGGCCTCCGGTCCTCGATAAGCTTCCTTTGAGCATTCCAAATTTTGAAGGTAAGAAGGGCGAGGATCCTGGTGATCACATTATGAATTTTTGTCTCTGATGCTCTTCAAACTCATTGAATCATGATTTTGTTCAATCAAAACTATTTCAATGCACCCTTCTAGGGCCTACCGCGAAATGGTATATAGAGCTTCTCGGGGGAACATACCAGACTTTTAATGATTTGGCCATGGTATTTATTAATCACTTTCAATTATCGGTTTGTTACGATGTCGGTATAGAAATATTGTCAATATTTCAGGAGGATAAGTCTACTCACATTTTCGACCATATTCAAGAGTGGTATGACAGAAGCGATTAATTAAGGCCAAAATTCCACCTGAATTTCTATTGGAGTGGTTCCTTAAGTCGTTATTTCCTTCTATTGCGAAGGATGTTTTGACATTCAGAGTGACTATTAGGGAATAGAAAAAAAAATTAGCTCAACAATTATATTTGATATAATATCATTCTCGACTCCTTTATAAGATCATTCCCGACGCACCGAGGTCAAATCATGACCCCAAGTTTAATCATGGGCCACATGCTAATGGAATTGTTGGTCTGCGAGTGTGAAAGATGTAGATAAGATTAAAAATAAAATGGAAAATTCATCTATTAACTAGTCTATGACTTCGTCTATTCCCACCCAATCGAAAGATCTACATTCAGTGCAATCATCGAACCAGAAGGGTAACCAACAACTCATATGAAATAGGAAAAAGGGGAAGAATAATAAGAAGGGTGGGAATAAAAAGGAGAACACTAATTATGCAATGAACAAAAAAAATGATTTTGGGGACAAGAAGACTAAATGAAAGGTCAAATTCCCATGAAAACTTTGTGGAGTATACCATCTCACACACTTGTTCCCTAGGATTGATGAATCCTCGAAGTTCATCACACATAGCCTAGTTGTGCTGATAAACCCCCTTCCGCATAATCAAAACATAACTTTGAGGACTATGACCACTGGAAGTGGTTCTGGAGGGACTCAAAACACTCCATCCAATGATGGCGATCATAGTTCCATTAATATTTTTACTACTATTCATGTTGCGACTCTTTCACAGATTATGGTTCATCACAAACGACCATGGTAAAAGAGTCTCTAACCTTGGAGATCTCAATACAAACTGAAAGCATCGATACTATACCCCGCGTAGCAAAAGGAGGCCTTAAGTGCCCAGTGAAAAATCCTAATTCCCAAGCTTCTTGGTACTATTCTATCATTGAGAATTTGGATCAGACTCCCTATGTGATGTCGGCCTTAGAAATGATTCATACTTGTCCCCCGCAGAGGAACGCCTTGTTGGATGCTTTGGGAGCTTGTGATTCAAGTAGCCCAAGTATGATCAAGTTTGAGATGGATGATGTCTAGCCTCACTTTCCTTACCATGTGGCTTTTCAATTCCATGTGGATTGTCTAAACAACACCATCAAACACACGGTTATTGATGAAAGTGCTTCGACATCAGTCATGTCTGTGTCTTGTTGGAAGGGTTTTAGCTCTCCCTAGTTGTCTTAATCTATGACTATGCTGACAACATTCGATGCACACTCATTTAGACCGCAAGGAATTACTCTTTCTCTTTAGGTCCAGTTGGGAGGGAATATTGCGTCGGCCGAGGTTAAGGTAGTTGATTCACCCCTTGACTACAACCTTTTACTGGGTTGGAAGTGTATTTATTCCATGAAGAAAATCATGTCATTTGTATTTTTTTGTTGTATACTTTCCTCATAAAGGAATAATCGTGACGATCAATCAATTATCATTTACTAATTCTAGTTCCTCTGCATGGTCGGGACCTACAGTCCTAGTTATTGATAATTCTCATATGACAATTGAGAACATTAGCATTGGGATTTAACTTTTCAGCACCATTTTTGTTGATTAATTCCACTCCAGGTTGCGTTTTACCATCGTCGAGTTTGGTCCCATTTCGTACTTTGTATTTGAGTGACCCTTTGAATATTCCTTCTTCAGTTAACTCGGGTGAAGGACATTCATCCATCGGAATGGATATGTTGTTTTCAGCAAAAAGGTCATTTTTCAAGCTTCATATGAAACTATTTTAGAGCCTAATATTTCCTCTTTAGGGATAGAGGATGGATATCCCATGCTACTGCCCGCTTTGGAAATCCACTTATCTTGCTCACATGATTGTCTCGATGATACTTTTCCACCAAATCAAGTGATCGTTGAGACAATGATTTTTCCTAACGGGCCTTGGGAGGACCTACATTATAGAATTTCTTCCCTACCTGAGCTTGAAAGGACTGAGCATGATGAGTCATGGTCATCCTTAGGTGAGGAATTTTATCACCTTGTGATCCCTTTGGATGAGTATGGTCTATATGCTAAAGGTAACACAGAAGATATTTTCCCTACCATCTCGATGAATCATTGAGATCTTGTTATTGTTGAAGTTGAGACTTATTTGGATAGCCTCGTTGTGCACTCTCGCAATAAAATATATTATCCATCTCACTTTTGACTTGTGTTTGAAATATAAAAACACCTATTGTGATTTATTGATTTAATGGTAGAAATATTGGTCCATCATTTAAAGGTTGAGGCAATACTTCAGTTTCCTCCCTCACACTCAAGGACCTATGTTTGATCCCCCAGCATTGGCTAGCACTTTGTACATCAATTTCATATTTTGGTTTTACTGACCATAATTATATAGATTCACTATAGTCATTTATCCATCTCTATATATTTTTTTGAGCTTTATGGACTAATGTTAGAGTGTTAGGAATTTTGTGGAACAATTTCTTTAGGTGGTAAGAGATTGTGCCTAGTATGCTCGTTCCTTCAGTAGGTATATCTCGTCACTAGAATATAGGATATGATTTCACTCTGCTTGCATAATTTCATTTTCCTATGACCATGTCACATTAACCATAGGTATGAACCCACTTATTAATGACACATAACCTCCTAACTGCTTCTAGAAGTGTCGTTATGTAAGGGGTATAACTTTCCCAATCATGGGAACATGTTTTTCCATCTGGTTCCCATTTTGAGCATCCTCCTTAGGTCTAAGAGTCCCTTGTAGTCCTGTTGTGCCTTCAAATAGAAACTTCATGTTCTTTCTTATCTTTTATGCTAGCCATATTCCTTAGGGACTCTCCTTTTATATAAAGTTGCAAATACTTTGCATTCGTCCGCTTGCCTTATTGAGCTTAATTTCAGCTCCACGCTTCAATATTATAAGCTAATTTTCCTGAGATTGTCTCAATTCTAACCAAGCATATCCTAGTTTTTATCCTTTTCAACTTGAACACCCCTCACCCGAGAGGAAACATTCCCTCGAATGTGCTTATCTTGCACGTGGTTCCTTGCATTGAGAATAACTATGTTCCACCTCTTGGAACTATATTGATTAACCACCACATTTGTTTCCTCTACATTGTACTATATGCACGTTTTATTCTTTTTCAATCTTTTTAATATGAAAAATACAAAAAAAAACAAAAAAAAACATAAAAAGCCAAATGATAAATGATGTTGTCCTATATTGGCAGTTGTCGTGTCACCTTTGAAAATATCATACTTTATGAGTCCATTCATCATGGTTTGGGTTCTAGTATGACCTTAGGAGCTGTAATCATTATTCATATTTTCTCCATCAATTGATTATGATTCAAGTCCCCATGGAGCCTCTATTGATGCCTCTTGTTTCACAGAGTTGTCTCGAATTGCACAATTGAGTCTATGTTGCCTAAGTGTCTCCAATCACCTCTTTCTCTTGGTCGAAGGAAGTATTTATCTTGATTCATCCATTCTTTAGTTATATTGATTCTGCATGTCTCCCATTCCTGGTACATCATGGAACTATGATTCTACCTGACACCCTAGGCCTACTTTAATCATTGGTAGGTGACCTTGAACTCAACATATGACATCTCATCATTGGTCGTTGACTGAGTGGTTTCCCTTGTGTTTCATGGAAAGAAATCTATTCACACATTGGGATTTGTGTTGTGTCTTGGATTCCATTAGAGCCTATTGGTGGTTTCCTCACATATATCAGTAGTTTTCATCATTGGATGCTATTCAGAGGGTCTTTTTCGCATGCTACTTGCATCTGGTATGCATGAAAGACGCAAATGGTTACTAGTTCATGTACATATTGTTTGTTCTGGTTCTTCCATATCATCCAGCCTTGTTGTTTACCTCGTGTTGGTTGATGGGGGATGCCTTAAGGCCCTACTTCTATTAGATTCCATTCTATCGACTTTAAAGCATCTATTCTAGAATTGAGATATAGAGTCATTTGAGTGCCTTGAGACTTGTAGTTATCAGTGGCATGCTCTCTCACCATCAACATATTGGGAATACAGCTATGTCCCATGATCAATGGATTCTTCAAGTGTTTGACCTCAACACCTATATTTGTACTTGTTGAATGCACTCGGTACCTTGACACCCATTTTAATCATCGATGGGTTGTCTCGCGTCTGTTAATGATATACATCAATGGTCGGTAATCAAATGATATTTTATCATATTCGACCTCAACACCTCTATTCACATGATGGGACATGTACCATCAACGATTTTTGTAGAAGACCTCAAGGTATGGTAGCATTCCATATATGCTACTACCTTGATCACAACAGCGCTTATGGGATTTCAGTTCTCATACCAGAGAAGTGTACCTTATCATGTACTAGATGTCTTCATTCACTATGGAGACCAGAATCCACTGTGTATTGTACGTGGTTGTGTCCACTTATGAAATGTGCCTATTATGCCTATTCATGGCCATTGTACTTATATGTATCTGGGACTGTTGTATATACTCCAGATCTGCAATCATGTATATAGAGTTATCATTGTATTATGTTGATGAGTGGGTATTTCTTCTACCTATATCTTCACTACTCTGCTTTTGGGACTACTATAATGTATTTTAGCCATCGTGTACCTCTTTGACATCACACATTAGGGGGCATATGGTATAGCATAATTTTTCATACCTTATGCATCATGCCTTGATGTCCTTCCCTTGTCCCTATGCAGACTCACTATACCCACCTTACTTAGTATAGCCCTAATGCTTCACCTTAAAACAAACATGTTTGAATATAACATGGGTTAGGAGCTATGCAGCTCGCATATACACATCTTGCATCATTACAACCCGCGTACATCAGGTTTTGTGCCCAAAAACAAAAAATATTTGAAGTTTTCATCATCAAGTAACGAATAGCTTGATCCTTGTCCTTCCATATGCCTGAAAATGCTCCAATTCGACCCTCCATTTTCATTTTGAGGGATATATATTGAGACACTATGAAGCATTAGAGGGGGACAAACTTTGAGAGTAAGGAAACTATAGAGAAATTTTTTCCCATTACTATGTGCTTGAGTCTGCATCCCTTTATCCTTGTTGATAGAAATTTTTATGTTCATCTCCCAACCTCTCCATTTTCTTTGTGAGATTTCCTTACTCTGGAGGATTGAAGTGGTAGAGGGAAGGTGGAGGAACTTGGTTTCTCGGTTTCAACGAGTTCTCAACAAAGGTTGTTACATTGTATCTCTATTTTTACATTAATAGAAATATCCATTTCTCGTCCAAATTTTATGTGCAGTTGTTTTATTTGTATCCATGGGTATAGTTGATTTATACATGTTTAAATGGATTATGCTAGTTTGAATGCTAAAATTTAATATATTTTGTTCTTGGATATATATTTTTTATTGAGGGAAATTTGTAGGAAAGAAGCATTTGATCATGAGCTTAATGATGGTCTTCTTCGAACATCCAGTTGAGGTATGAACTATCTCCCTTAGTTGTTAGCTTCTTTAATTTATCTACCATATTTGAGAATGGATGTGATTTCTGGTGTCATCTAGTCTGTTGTGGTCCACTCCAAGCCATAGTAATATTTTATCAGTAACAATGTCATCTTACAACCACTACGTGTCACTTCCGGAATGGTCCAACTAGGCGCCAAAGGTGCCAAATATGGGTGACACGTGGTATCCCCATGGGCTTCCACATTAGCATGATAATGTCACCTATGCCACATATAATCATTATAGACAGACCATGTGGTAGCCTTTGGTCTTACTATGCGACACCCCTGTTTCATCATTTTGGATATTTTGTTGAAACTCCAAAACACTATATATTCCTCATACGACATCTGTTTGAGGTGATTCAAGCTCCATTGGAAATCTACCACCAATACCTACACAATGGCGTTTTTCCCATTAGCAATTGAGAATGTCAAATTTTTAGTGTTCAAAGACCTTCCTGGACCAGTTAAGGCCAATATTGTCTTATGTCGTAACAAGAAATGGGATGTTATCCTACATTATATAAATGGGCAGTGGATCTTCTTCCTCTTCCTCTCTGTATAGATCTTCAAATTGTGCCTTGGATGTATTTGTTATTTTTGCAAATACTTTGTCCTTATCCCATATGGAAATGAGATTTCCTTCACTATATTCTTGTTTCTCCTTACTTTGGATTGGCAACGAGAAGAGGAGGTATTTTTGTCTACATATTGAAGCCACAAACTTATTGATTTCAATATTCACCTCTCTTCTTTTTCACCTTTGTGGATATTGAGATGGATGGATTTCTCTTCTAATTTTCCTCCTTGGTGACCTCCTCCACCTCCATCCTCTCATGTAGTGCTCCCAGTTGAATAATGAGTTGTTTTTTTCCCTAGTCAATAGGGATGAATGAAGCTTTGGCCCAATCTTTTAGAGCGCCCTTTACAACTTTGATCTTTTTCTCCCTAACAAAGGAAGGAGAGCCTATTTGATAAATTTGTGCCACTCATCTTTAATGATTTCCATTGCTTTTTCAATTTGAAGCCAAATAAAATTGAATTTGAAAAATAAGGGGCCATAGTTGGGGGAAGAATCAAAGGAAAGATAAATGGGCTTGCGATCTAGGGTAGCAGAAGGGATGATTTTGGAAATTATAGACAATTCTTTTAGCAAAAGATCATCATGAACCAAGAATATATCCAACAATGCTACATTAAGGCTTGGCATTTTCTACAATTTGTCCATGTGTAGTTTTGTTTGATTGACTTGATATCCAATAGATCCCCATTTATCAACAAATCTTCCATTTTCTCTTAGAATGGATCTCACATAATGGTTCCTCCTCGATTTTCTTGGTTGGAAATGACTAGGTTGAAATCTCTTGCAATAATGCAATTTTTGTTAACCTTTGTCCCCACCAACTTCTAATGAGAGGTCCAATAAAACTCTTTTTCCATATGAGTTGCTAGTGCCATATATATATTAAAGACATGTAATTTGATACCTGGTTAAATATGGTGCATGTACGAAAGGATCCAATACTATGTTTTGTAGAGGTGTTTTGAATGAAGGAGATATTTATCCCATAACATACATATGCCATCAAAATATCTTATAGATTTGTTTTCTTTGTTATCACATTTTGGCCATTTTTTCATATTATATCCATTTTAAGGGCCTTGAGCTTCATCTCTTCAACAAGAAGATGGTTAGATTTTATGCTCTAATCAGGTCTCATATAACACCTTCTTCATACTTGCTACCAATTCCTCTATTGTTCCAAGAGACAATTTTCATTATTTAACATTGGATGGTTTGTGTCCACCCCTCTAGGAGGTGGTCTAAATCCCTTGGGTTCTGGATTTTGAGTTGATTCCCAAAGATTTGGATTCCTAATTTATTTTCTTTGTTGGCTTCTTCTTCTAGTTTCTCTCTTGCAATATTCCTCCCCACATTCTTAGGATGATTTCCTTCTTCTTCATCTTCATATCCCCCTCGTTAATTTGAAGTTGGTATTTTACCTTGTGACCATCCCCAAGGTTCAGGTATGCTGTTGGAGTGGGTCAATTTCCTCTAAGAAATCTTCAATAGGGAGGAGGGGAAGATTTAATTGAAAATGAATGAAGGAGGGAACTCGAGGGGGATAACAAGAGGAGGAATATTTGATTGAGGGGTTGATGACCTCCATGAAGAAGCATGGATTAGATTGGGACAAAATATCAAACCTAAGGTGAGGGGGGAAAGGAGTGACTAGATCAGGAAGTATGACTAAATCCATGCATGAAAATCTAGGGGAAAATTAGATGGGAGGTTGAGAAAAGGATGAAGGGCCTATAGAGGGAGTTAAGGCATAAGGATGATTCAATGTAGGTTTTTTATTGACAACTTGCCACTTATCTTCTTTCTTGGTAGAATCTTGAACCACTAGTTGGTTTTTTTTGCTATCTTTGGAAAAATGGCCGTATTCATGGCATGCCTTACACTTAAATGGTAGTTATTTGTAGTCCAATTTTCGAAGGTATTTCCAACTATTCAAAGAGAGTACTATTGATTTTGGTATACCTTTGTCTAAATCCACTTCCAAATAGACTCAAGCAAATGCAAATATGGTGTCCTTCAAATATGATTTGTCAATACATTTGCTATGGGTATTATGAATACTTCGAAGCACATCCTCTCCCCAACAGTGAAGAGGAAGGTGGGGGAGATCTTCCATGCAAAATGGAATAGTAGATGGGACATCTAGATCAGGATGAAAATATGTTGTCTGTTTGTTTAGGTACAAGTCTTTGGCTCCAAAGAAATAAGGTCCTCTTAAAAAAATCAGGTCTCCGTCCTCCTTAAATTCAAACAAGAAGGCGTAGAACCAATGGCCACAAAAAATGAGATAACTCCCCTTGGATGAGAGACTATCGGTCGTTTTGAAACCATTTTTCCATTGATATGGGTAAGGATCAGATCCTTGTGAATTGGCCAATGAGCCCTCAATCTAAGATGGCGAGAGCCATGAGGCAAGAATAAGTTGTTAGAATTAATAATTACAAGGTCCCTTACAATTTTTTCACAAACTAAGAGGTATGTGGCTTCTTGTCGATGGTCTTCCCTAAGGCCGCGACCATGGATTTGAATTCTAAAGCATCGAGATTTGGAAGGGGAGGCGAACCCCTTCCAACTTACAAATCCATGAAAAGGTGGGCATGAATAAGACGGAGACCACACGTGGGCTCAAAAGGCTTGAGTCATGGGCGTCCTATTTCACCCTTGCTTTTCCTAATAGTAGTTCAACATTTCTAACAATTTAACTACATGAGGTTTGGAAAGATTTTTGCATGCCAAGCAAAGTAATATTATAGCATGTGCTATAATATTATATAGAAGTGGCAAGATTTAAAGGTTTGATTTCATGTCCAACTATCATCAAAAACATCTCTTTATCACCAACAATTATCACAAGGTTTGAATGGTGCCTACAAGTTGCTACAAAGGTTTGATTTGGGCTACCAAGTTGATAAAAACCATTTTATGTGTTTTTTAAATGTGTATCAAGCTTTAAGAGAGATATGACTTTTTTTTTTAATTAATGTATTAAATATTTTAGCTTTTAAATCCATTTATAAAAAAGATGTTAATAAAAGAGTTGACATTTACAGATATAAGAAGCCATATTCACATTCATGATCACTTTTGAAAATTTAGATTGTTTTACAGATTGGTGTAAATGTAGTTGTGACTACCATTTTAATTTGCCAAAGAATGTGTCTTTGCAAAAATTTATAATCAGTCCAAGTCTTATGACTCTTCCCAGCCCAAAACCGTGTACTCTTCGTAATAAAATATGAAAACTACTTAGTTTAATCACAAGTTATTTAAAAGGTTGGGTTCAAAAGCCAAATTACTAGTGGGATTTGAACCCACACCATTCTGACCAGAGCCTAAATCTAGTGCCTTGGAGTGGTAGTCTAAACTGTCAAAAGCATTTAATAGACGTAAGTTGTTTAAATAGACAAAAGATAAATCCTCTATCATAAATTTGCTAGGTTTAGATATTGAATGATAATATTCGCCAAGTTTCTCGTCACCGCTCGTCTTCATCTCCTGCTTCAAGAACAATCTGTTAACATAGAAATATCATTAATTTCAAGCTCTTATAAATATCTGACCTTAGCTCATTTGCGCTTATAAATCACCGACCTTAGCTTAGTTGGTAGAGCGGAGGACTGTAGTGAGGATAGTTCCTGATTGTCATCCTTAGGTCGCTGGTTCGAATCCGGCAGGTCGGAATTTTGAACTTTTAAAGAATTCATTATCGTAAGTCGCCTGTTTGAACCCGGAAGGCCGGAATTTTGTTTTCTTGTGTGTTCGGAAAGTGGTTGAATTTTAAGAATTCATTATCGTTCGCTCAATCATGAACTGTTGTGGTATTCTAACAATTTGCGCGTGTTAAAAACATTGTGGAATTTTACTCATTCTAGCATTTTTGTTGATGTTGCTACTTCATTGATACAGGTTTAGTTTTTTGAGAGATCCACTGTTGTGGTATTCTAACAATTTGCGCGTGTTAAAAACATTGTGGAATTTTACTCATTCTAGCATTTTTGTTGATGTTGCTACTTCATTGATACAGGTTTAGTTTTTTGAGAGATCCATGGATAGTTTTTTTTTCATTAACAAAGATGTTTGGTTTAAAAATTAATGTTTTTTGGGGGGTTAAGATGGGTATTTGTTTTCTTTTTCTTATAGAGAGAGTGTGTTATTAATCCATTGGATATAACTTTAGTGGCTGGGAGGAATGATTGTTACCATTCCCACCCAGGTTCAATTCTTTTTAAGTGATATAAGCCTAGCAACAGTGATATGCTGCTCTTGTTGCGCCCTTATGTAATGATTAAATGGATTATGTAATCTGGCCAAATCTTGATTCTTCGGAATAACATGTGTTGACGTATTTCCTAGTGAAAAGGGAGAGTGTGTCATGGACTTTATTAAAGTATTGAGTAGTGAAGCACTTTCTACTGACTCTCAATTTTTTTCTTCTTTATGTACTTCACAGTGTTTTCTTTGACAGTTCCTTCTATTGAAATGAGATGGCAAAGGTCTTAGCCACTTTGTTGATGTCTTCATCAAGTTGGTGTTCATTGAGATCATAGATCTCAACATTTGGAAATATTTGTATTGTCGACAATTTGTTCAATCTGTGACATATCTATTTGTTGAATATGTTTGTAAAAATGCCAATGTCTATTGCATAAAGTCGATGCAAGTTTTGACAACTAATAACTAAATTATGATATCTAAAGGAAAGTTTTATTGAATCTCTTTTGCGATACAAACTCATGTAGGTGTAGGTGTATGTGTAGGTGCTTAAAGGAGCGGGTATGTAAAGAATAGGTAAAAGACTACATATCTCTTCTTTTAAAAAATAAAATTGTAATTGTATTCCTTCACTGAGAATTTATCACACTAAGGTATATTAATGAAATAAACTACCACTTATTCCAAAATCATTGTGTCTACAAGGGGTGCCCTTCACACATGTCAATCTAATTCATGTCAAATATGATTGTGTAAATTTTCCAATGCCCTTCTATATCAAATTTTTTATGTTGTTTATCTATTTGATTGTAAGGCTTGTTTGATTGAAGGTTCAACATGTCATAACATAGGTGTATGGAATGCCAAAACTTCCATATTGTGTTGCTCAATTCTACTAAGTAATAATCTCAACATGTTTCTAGGCTATTGATCTATTTGTCAAATACTCCTTGTTACGTATGAATCCAAATTATAGCCCCTTTAATATATTTCAAGAATTAACCTCCCTCTAATAAATTTGTTGATATGAAAACTCAAACTCTAAATGCAACTTTGATATCCATAAACTCATCTTTGGAGTCATATTGGAACTTTGATGCCCATCGACTCATCTTTGAGTCCTCATTGAGTTCTATCATAACCAATTTCTTATTATTAATGATGTTTAGATTCAACCTATTTATATTTTATATTATATCAAGGATATTAAATGGATTCTCACTAAGGAAATAGAACAATCCTCATTCCAACACTTTCCACTTTTCTTTTCTTCTTTATTCCAACAACCTCTACTTTTCTTTTCTTCTTTATTCCAACAACCTTACTTTTTTCTTCTTATTTATTCCGGCAACCTCTACTTTTATCTTCTTTATTCCAACAACCTCTACTTTTCTCTTCTTCTTTATTCTAGCAACCTCTGAGAATCAAGGATATTAAATGGATTCTCACTAAGGAAATAGAACAATCCTCATTCCAACAACCTCTACTTTTCTTTTCTTCTTTATTCCAACAACCACTACTTTTCTCTTATTCTTTATTACAACAACCTCTACTTTTATCTTCTTCTTTATTCCAACAACCTCTACTTTTCTCTTCTTCTTTATTCTTGCAACTGTTACTTTTCTCTTCTTCATTATTCATGGAAGTTTATTTCCTTACCTTGCACACATTCAACTTCTGTGACTACCAATTCTTGCAAAATATTTGGTTCCATTTTCTAGTCACCCTAAACTCTTCAATAATATAGAGCCCCAACCAAGCCACTTCTAGCTTCTTTATTTTATCCTTGACCTAGTTGCCATACATGAGCACTAAATCACTATTATACAAATTATATTCTTATATGTGTGTCATGTTAGTTTTTATACTATTCCTTTCCAACCTCTTATTCTTGGATCTCCATTAATCATATACTCTTCAAGTGACACTAGTTCCATAGTGTCTCTTCTAATGATCTTTTCGATTCAAGCTTAGCCAATTTGCAATTTTTAGTAGTAACACCATGAACTAAATTATAATCATAACCTTTTGTCCACAAACTAGTTCAATAAATGTGAGGCTTGTTAGTTTTGTAAGTTAAAAATATTGTAAGGATTCTATCATGCCAATCATCTATGCCGTCATTACAAATACCTATTAATAATCCTTTTACCAATGCCTTGTTAAGAGATTCACCATTTATGGGTTATCATGAGGGGAAATTTTATAATGTTGAATCATGAACTCTGATAATAAAAAAATAGTTATGATATTTTTTGTTTTATATAATTGAAAAGAAACAAAGCATACCAAAACCTTATAATACTGGTTTTATATAAGAATTTATTGTAATTTCAAAAACATAATATTTATCCATATTTGATTCAACTCAATTTGTTAAAAGTTCAATCCGTATGATTATATTGAGGCCTTGCACCTTTTTCTCTTTTACTAATCATGGGCCAACAAAATCCATCATTCACATTTCAATAGGTACCTTGGAAACTATAGGCTGAGTGCATTTCATATCTATAACATTCAATACTTATCACATTGATGAACCTAACCTTTACAAGGCTTAGTGCAATGCCAAACACCATAAGCCTACTTGTAATATTTTTTATATTGTTGTACCAACTTGATAATGGATTCCTAACATACTATTATGGGCCTCCAAGAGAATATCATGACACTCATTCTCCAAATCATGTCTCCTAAGGATATTGTTAGGCCTAATATTGTTCAAACACCCATCAATTAGTGTCTAACATAAAACTTTCATTGTTAAGACTTTATTCTTCTTTGTTGACATTCCAATTGATTCTTGGACATCATGGAGAAACTATGTAGTATCTTTATGTTCCTTTGGGACTAAATCTACTTTAAACATATGTGTGTTTGAGATTTCATTGTCAATTCTTATTGATTCCTCTTTGTCCTTGATCCTTTATCTAAGAACATTTATGTTGGCATGCACTTTTCCTAGATTTACCATGACTTGAACCTTAAATCATTGGAATAAGAGAAGCCATTGATAAATTCTTAGTTTACTAACTTACTCATTGGATATTCTAGGAATCAATGATTAGCATAAAATATAAAGGGTTAGGTAGTAGATGGTGAAATTTTATATAGGGAAAACACCATGGAGAAGGCCTCAGTAAATGGTGCAGTATTTCTATTTTTTATTTTTCAATTTTCAACTTACATAGCAAATTAAGTGGTGTATGTTAACCTCACCGGGTTAGCCAATATTGTTCAACCATGGAAATTTAGTGACCAAATAAATAAAAATATTTCTTGATTAAATCATTCATAGGGTAAGTGATGCTTGACAATTACTAATAACGTTTATATAGAAAGATGTGGCATGTGTGAGAGTGATCATTCTTGATCCCAAAGGACATCATAAATTAGCATAATTTGCATGGGGTTTGGGGATTGCAACTAATAATGAAAAATTATCTCTCACATCTTATCAAGAGGATGTGATATTAAGTGGAAAAAATAAGGGTAAAATCACCATTCTTGGAATCTCTATTACAATCATATTAAAAAAAATCCTATATTCAATCATGGGCTATGCTAGTATTTTTAATCAAATTCTATAACATCTACATGAATTCCTCTTCCAAATTAGATTACATGTAAAGTTGTTTTTTCATGACATGGAAAATAAGGGTTTCATGGATCTTACAAGTTCTTTAAGATTATGGAATGAAGGGAGGAGTATGAATTTACATTTCCCCATTTTGAGTATGTGAAATTATTATCAAACAAAAAGAGGGGTCATGTTGCCACTATAATGCATTGCTCTCTTTGCTTGTGGTAGTTAGACGAGTTAAGAATCTATTATCCTTGTCGCTTCTAGACATGAAGTAATCTATCACGCTCTTCATTGGATTCATTGAGGGATATGGAATTTTCTCTGGTGCATGTGTGGGAAGAACAAAATTGCATCATGCACCCTTATCATAAATACAATGTGTAAGATATTTTCTTCACAATATTATCTAATTTGTAAGATCTTGTTTGTAATTGGAGCTAATTTGTAATATCTCTTCTTCACAATATTACCCCCAAGTATTAACTCAATCTTCATCTCCAACATTTGTGTGACGAGGTTTGTGACTTTTTACCTTTTATATATGTTATCTTCATTTAAAAACTTTTACTAATTAAAATTGATCATGTTCATACCATCATATATCCATCTAAATGCTAGATCTACCATGCATAAGAGGGATCAAATCCCCAGAGGTGCAAACCCTTTTTCTAGTGTATATAAGTGGACGAAGGGTTTGCACCTTGAGGGATTTGATCCCTCGTGACACATGGTAGATCAAGAGTTTAGATGGATATATGTTGGTTGTAGTTGTGGGAAGACACATCAAAACTTTAGATGATCATAATTATTCATTTGTATTTTGAAATTGGTTTGTGATGTGATATTGTTGAAGTCATTTCACTGATAATAATCTTGTTCACTACTATTGCTTGTTCTCAATAGTATTATGTGGGATCAAAGTTTCACATTTTTTCAAAGAGAAGATGGTGAAGAGATTAAGGTTGGTTTTAAATTTATGTTTACTAATGGGATGCGAAGGACAAATCACAATCTCTCACCTATCAACTTCAAAATTATAATGAAAATTATATAGTAGTGTTAGTTTACTAATTTATTACTCCAAATCACTTTTCAACATGTTGTCATTGAAATCATTGCTACCTATTGTTTTGAATTATTTCATTATTGAAATAATTGCAAGTATTTTATTTCTCTAAACCATTTTTCATTGTATCATCGTCGAAATCAATGCACCCCACTGTTTTGCATTATACCATTGTTGAAACCAATGCAACCACTGGATTCCTATGCATTATATTATTGAAAAAATTGATCAATCTCAATTTATATTCTTCAACTTTTCATATAACAATACCTTCTAGATTTTCCATATGTTGAGATCAATCGTATGAAAAGAGAGGTTGCATTTTGACTTAACTAATTTCCTAATCCACCCTACATGGTTAATTTGGGCTTGTTAGACTTTAGTTTCACATACATGACTGGGATAAATGCTTAATGAGGAATTTATAGGGATAGTTAACCCTATTCACTCATGCATGTCCATGATTACTTACTATGGAGGTTACATTATGAGGCCTAGTTAAACTTACTAACAACATTTGCATGGTAACCATTACTCCCTAATAAAGGAACATTTTACGATTAAGGGTGATTGCTCTTGTTTTTCAGTTGATTTTACGCTTGTTCATGTAATTAATCCCAGATTAGTTAATTATATATGAAATATTGCAACTTAGAGATAAATAAATCAACCATGCCATGGTGTATTCTATTGAGCATTCTATTAACTAATAAATACTACCATAGATTATATATTTACTTGAATTCTATCTTAATTTATATGTAATTGTATTGAAGTCTCGTCTCTAATGAGCTCTCTTTTTTAGGTTATTGAATATTAAGTTACTCTAATACCTTCTTATTCTCTTCAATGGTTTACCAACTGTATCAGTTCACCATTTAGCTTCTACACCCATTGGTTCAAAATCTCACAAAAATCTCATTCTTTGTTTTTGTTAATTATAGGTTCTTTGAGGATCCTAAAAGAATTTTATTTCTTGTCTTATGTACCTTCATTATAAGCAATATTTATATCATGTGCCACAATCGGAGAATCCCATATTTTACATTCAAAAATCATTTTATTTTCTAGATATCCATAAACCCCATAAAACATAGCAAGGTAAATACACATGAGTTTTTGTTTTAGGCTCTAAAATCTAGTATTCAAAACATTGAAGAATGGTATATTTTGACCAATTCCATGGATATTTAGTTATGAATTTTGTTCTTGATAAATTTACAAATCCACTTATATTCTTGCTTTTAAGTGTTACCAATTTGTTGGGTTGATTCAGTACTATCAAGAAAAATGCAATCACCTACAAAAACCATGTATTAGAATGGCTATCTAGAATGACATTGTTCAACAAAGAAACATCAATAGTATAATTATGATATTTCCTTATGGCATATGAACTTGAATCAATGGAAAATATTATGAGTTGGGTGATGTTATAGTGATGTCACCACCTTAAAATCAGGTTTCATAAAATTTACAAAAACCAATATCAAGATTTTATTGCTTCTAGCATTTTATTCTCATGGAGCAGTATCTCAAGGAAGAGTAAGACAATCCTTCCACGATATAGAAATAACATGGAGAGGTATAATGGAGAAGGGTTGCATCACCCTTCCTTAAATATCATATTTCCATTGCAATTCATTTAGTGGAAGGGTTGGTCGACCTTTCCTCAAGCATATTTTTAGGTAAGGGGGACACCGAGGGAAAGTTTTCTGACCCTTCCCCAAGAATGGGGTAAGTGGGAAACATGCAAGGGTCATTTGTCACTTCCTAAAATATGTTATTCATGTTGATGGGTGTCACTTGGAATGGTTGGCCAACCCCTTCTCCAGAAAAATTTTCAAATAAGAAAAATCTGTGGGAAGGGTCGGTCAACCCTTTCTCATGATTATAGTCTCATTTAGGGTAACCTGAAAGAAGGGTCGACCGACCTTTCCTGAAATATGGTATTATTATTCAGTGTTACCTTTCATAAGAGTTTATTGAACCTTCCTCAAAGATGGTATTTGTTTCATAGTTCACCTATTGAAAGCGTTGATCTCTCCATCCTTAATCATATTTTTTATTCATGTGAGGGGGATACCAAGGAATCTTTAATTGACACTTATCGAACTATGTTATTCACATGTATGGGTTTCAATTTGAGGGTTAGGTTGACCCATACTCTAGAAGAAAAATGAAAAATGGAAATCTATGGGAAGGTTCAATCAACCCTTCTTCAAAGAATATATTCTCATTTAGGGTGGCCATTGATAAGGGTCAATAAAAGCTTCCTCAAATATTGTATTCTCATTAAGGGTAACCATGAAGAAGGGTCAGTTAACCCTTATTCAAATAGGTATTCGCTTTGTGCTTTTCATAGTTAAAGGGTCAGTTGATCCTCCCTTAAGCATATTTTTCTCATAAGGAGATACTGGAAAAGGGTCGATTGACACTCCCTGAACTATTTTATTTGTTCCAATGGGTGTAAAATGGAAGGGTTAACCAATTTATCCTCTTGAAAAAAATTCATATATGATAAATCCATGGGAAGGGTTAATCAACCCTTCCTTTAATATGGTATTCTCATTCAATTTGATCTTGAATAAGTTTTTATTAACCCTTCCTCAAAGATGGTATTTTCATCTTGGTTTACATTGTGGAAGGGTCAATCGATCCTTGCTCAAGAATGTTTCTGACATAAGGGTGATGTTGAGGAAGGGTTACATGAAACTTATTAATCCATGTTATTCATGTCGACATTCATCAACTAAAAAGGTTGGTCGACCCTTCCTAAAAAAAATCATATGGGAAATCCATGGAATTCTTGGTTGACCCTTCCTCAAAGAAGGTAATCCCATTTGGGTATCCATTAAGAAGGGTCAGCCAACCCATCCTCAAATATGGTATTCTCATCCAAGGTGACCATTCAAAAGAGTTAGATGAACCTTCCTTAAATATGGTATTTGCGTCAAGATTTACACAATGGAAGGGTTGGCTGATTATTCCTCAAGAATATTTTTTGCATATGGGCGATGCGAAGAAAGTTTCAACTGACACTTCATAAACTATTTTATTCATGTTAAGGGGTTTCAATTGGAAAATTTAGTAGAGCCATCTTATAGATAAATTTTCGCATAAGGGGAATTCATGGAAAGGGTCAATTGACCCTTCCACAAAGATGGTATTTTAATTCAAATTGAAAAAGAATACTATGCTAGAGGAAGGGTTGATTGACTCTTTTCCAAGGTTCCTTTTAATGAGAATGTAAATCTAGAGTAAGGGTTATCCAACTTATCTAGGTGGGCATCGGTGGCCACCCACCTAGTCAACTATCTCAAAACACAGTTTTCCATCTTGGTGGTTTTTTAAATAGTTCTTTTGGGTCCTAAACTCCTAGGGTCATTTTGTGTTTTGAGATAGTGGACTAGATAGGTGGCCACAGATGCCCACCTAGATCACCAACCCTTCTACTTTATTGTTCTCAAATGGAATATAATATCAGATAAAGGTTGGTCAACCCTCCCTTAGTTATATACCTCAATGAAAATACCATGCTTTATGAAGGGTTAGTTGAATCTTCTGTAGTCCCCCCTTAACAAAAATCCTATGCTAGAATAAGGAGCGGAATACCCTTCCGTGAGCCTGATTGCTATGAGAATTATAATATGGATGAAGGTTCAACAAACCCTCCCCACAATCACCATTGAAGAGAATACAATACTACATGAAGGTTTAACCAACCCTTCCTTATCCCCACCTTCTTATTGAAAATACTATGTTGTAGGAATGGACAATTGACCCTTTATTGTTTCCCCTTCTATGAGAATCCTATGCTAGATAATATTACCCTAGATTCATGCCATTTATGGAAATATTGTGGTGGATAAAGGGTTTTCCAACCCTTCCTCATGCTTCCCTTTGATGAGAAATTCTAGCCCAAAATAAGGGCCAATCGACCATTCCACAAAGTCTCTTTGGATTAGACTTATATGGTGTAGTAATGGTAGTCCAACCATTCCCCTATATCACCCTCAATGGGAACATTATGTTTCCATAGGAAGAGTTGGAAAACACTTCGCATATTTTTCCATCAATAAAATTATTATGTTGGAGCAAGGGCCAACTAACACTTTACTAGGCCCCCTGGTTTCCCCTCAATAAAAATATTATGTTGGAGAAAGGGTCAACTAAAAATTCAGTGGGACCCATGGTTTTCCCTTAGTAGGAATATTATGTTGGAGCAAAAATCATCCTACCATTCATTTCCCCACCATCAACATAAATGTTATGCTACATGAAGGATTGGCCAAACCTTATTCATCTTCCCCTTAATGAGAATCCTATGCTAAATCAAGGGTCAATAAAAACTTCCCCTAGCTCATCATCAACAAGAATACTATACTAAATTATATGTTTGTCAACCCTTCCATGCAACACTATTTGATGAGAATATTAATCTTAAGGAAGTATTATCTTAACATTACCTATGATTAAACCTTTTGTGGACCCAACCATACTATTATAGGTGACCTTTCTCAAAACAATCCTTTTGAAATGAAAATTGTGTGATTATAATTTAGTGAGTGCCAAAATGTTTCATAGAGGAAATTATAAACATGTCCATGAAGAAAAACCTAACTAGTTTAGAAAACCAACTCTCTAGGATTCAAGACATTATCTTTAAGATTGACCATCAAATTTCTAAGATAGATGTTTAATATGCACAATTTTGTAGCATGAAATAATTTTTTGGTGGTATGAATGTAGATATTTATAACACCAATAACCATATGCATTGTATCGTTTCAACCCTACATGTAGGTGGTTAGTGTTCAGATTTTCCATTGTAGTAGGAAGACTTTGAATCCTCAAACAAAGGTAGGCCTTTCTCAAGGCCACCTTTCATGATAGCCAACACTATATGTCACATACACTTCATAAAGTATATCTCAATAAGTTTGATGATTCTAAACCAATAAGACATGTTTCCCATATGGAATGATTCCAAGGTATTATTGATGACTTGGTGAAACATAGAATGGGTGTATTATACTTGGATTCAAAATAATATAAATTCTAGAAGTGTAATAAGAAATTGTATGCATGATATGTTCTAGGAGTCATGTTTGAAATCTATCTATGGTTATTTTCAAATATGCAATCATTATTTGGGCCATTTGATCAAGTTGTGAAAAAATGCATAGAATAATATTTATAGCATCCTTCAAGTAAATTCAAATCCACATTGAGGGAACGATCTATTATTTTTTCTAACAAGTCTTTATAAGTGGTATGGAAGAAGAAAATAAAAAACAAGTCTTGATGTCTTACCCATATAATTAGTTTGATGCTTCTTAATAAGCTAGAGAAGAACAGGGGGTGGCCAATGCACAAAGAAAAAAGTTTCCATTTATTTCCTTCCCTCAAACGAACCTATCATCTTCAACAACCCCCTCCCTCTTTAAACCCTTGAGAGTCCACACATTGACCTTAGAAGAAGTCATAAAATGTCAATACCTCAAACTTTTCTAGAATTTTGATGGGAGCTATTTCAAAGGAAAAAATGTAAAGAACAAAAAATGATGTGGCCCACGTAAATCCTTTTGAATAATTTATGCATAAGATACTACTAACTAGAATTAGTGAAAACAATCCATCCACCTCAAGAAGAAACTTTCCTAGAGCCTCCTTGTGAGGAAAACCAAATTTCCCTACATACTTTAATCTAATGGAGAGGCATCATAGTCGAGGATCGAAAAAATTCATGTATCAAAGTTTATGCACGACCACAGTCCAAATGAAGGATTGGTTTCCATTACCTCCATAACAGTAATTTCATGGAGAAAAATAACGGTGAAGGGTTGTTCGTCGCATCCCCAATCCTAGTATTTTCATGGAGGCAAATAATGGTGAAGGTTGTATGCATTTCCTCCATCATAGCATTTTCATGGAGGGGAATAGTGGTGAAGGGTCAAACAACTCTACCTCAAGGATGGTATTCAAATATTTTGTAAGATAGCTAAAAGGTCAGACTACATTTTCTTAATCAAATTTCTTCCATAAAGGGGATTCCGTTTAAAGAATGAACATCCTTTTTCTTAACATAGTATTCTCATGGAGAATATAAGTGACAAAGGCCGAACAAATAAACTCAATGATGTGTTCTTGTTTTAGGGTATACATTTAGGTTCAACTAAATATTTTTCATGCATAGTATTCTCATAAGTTTGATGATGGAGAATAATTGGCCAACCCTTCCAAAAGGATGATATTCTTTTCATTGGTTGTCCAATGGAAAATTATCAAATTATTTTATTGAGAAGGTTTGGTCATTGGTTATCCAATGGAATGGATGAATGACCATTCTCAAGAAATAAATTTGAATAATTTGGATCTAAAAGAAGGGTCCTCCAACCCTAGCTTTTTCATGGTACTCTTCTAGAGGATGTCACGGAGAGGTATCCTTTAAATATGGTATTATCATGGAGAGGGGGAGTGGAAAAGTTTCATCCTAACCTATCTCAATGATGGTATTCAATTCAAGAATTATCCAGTGAAAGTGTTGGCCAAGCATTTGTCTTGCAAGTTTTTGATGTAACAAATACCATGGACGAATCATTTGTTTCTTTCTCGGGCATGGCAATTTTAACTAAGAGAGACAAGAGATGGATTAAACAACCCTTCATACAATATAGCATTCATGTCTGGAAAGTGCATGGAAAAATATATGATGATCCTTTCTCAATAATATTATTGTCGTATGAATATTAACATTGAAGGGCTAATTGGCCCTTCCTCCTATGTGATAATACTATGGTGGAGATCACTTGGAAGGTTTGAATGAAAATATTTCTAGGATTATTCCTTTCCAAAATCATATAAATTATATGTTGCATATTGTAGAATTTTATGTAATATATTTATGTTTATTAATCTATTTTTTTATGTCAACTGATTTTTTACAAAATATTATCAGTGAATAGTGTGAAAAAAAATGTCAAGTTGCACGAATAAATTATTCATGATCATTATTGAACATAGTATTCTCCTATATTGGATCACATCAATTTTCTCTCTAGGGGATCCTCTTCTTTGTAACCGACTTAGTAAATACTTTAGCGTAGTATTTTCATTGTGGCTGATCACTAGAAAGGGTCGGTTGACCCTTCCTCAGGAATAATATTCTCATTAAGGGAGAGACATGGGAAGTATCATTTAACCCTTCAACAAGCATTGTATTTAATTTGCATAAGATCTGAATGAAGGATTGGTCTCTCCTTTCTAAAATATAGTATTCACATTGACAAGGAACCCTAGGAGGCATCAACTAACCCTTTCTCGAGTATAGTTTTTTTATTGTGGGAGAACATGGTCACGGGGAAGTGTCAATTAGAAATTCATCTAGCATTATATTATCATCTCATGCAAGTTTGGGTAAGGTTTGGTCAACCCTCTCTTGGGAATAGAAATAATACCATGGAGGATACCATGGAAGGGTACAACAACCATTTCTAAAGTGTACAATCATGTCAAGGTGCATCTCAAAGAAGGGTTGGTTGAAGCCTCCTTGATCATAGTATTTTTGTTGTGTCAGAGCATAGGGACATGCCTGTTGACTCTTTAAAACATAAATATGTTGTATATGGAGAGGTTGAAGAATGGTTAAACCAACATTTAATCAAATAGTTATATATTTAGATCTCCCTATAACTAGGGTAAGAAACACAACACATCATATATAAGATTGTTGTAGCTTAAACTTACTATCAAATTGTTTACAGTCTTAGTAATTTCAAGGATTTCGACAAGAATAGTACATGTATAACCTCTTCATTGAAGTTATACATGAGATGTTAAGTTTATCTTGAAAACAAATTATATAAATTTATTATGTTTATAATTTGTTTTGTTTTTTCATTATGGTTATTGTAGTTATACATGAGATGCTATGTTTATCTTGAAAATATTTTTATATCTATTTTTATGTTTTAAATTTTATGCATTTTGATTAAGGTAATTTAAGTTATACATGAGATGTTATGCTTTTGTTGAAAAAAATAATGTATATTAATTTCGTTTTAAAATTTATAACGATAAGTTTTCTTTGAAGTTATAAGGTATGTTTATGTTAAAAATGATTTTAAATGATTTTATTACTTTTTTTCTTGTGATAATGTATTTATATCACTCATATTATCTCAAAATGAGACAACTACTTGTTAAATTTATTATATATAAATTCATCTTCCTCATCTATTCCATCGAGAAGACAATGTCTTAAAATTCATCCTTGGAGGAGACACTCCTTCAAGAAATAGAGGACCACAACATTGACGCATATTTAACAGTTCAATATATAGTTTTTTATAGAAAATATGTGATTGGGTGGTTGGTTGTTAGGAATAATTAAACCATTTGGGATATATTTTAGATTCCATGATGCTTTAATGAAGCGTTGCATCTATGAAGCAGTTAGAGGTTCTGGAGGTTTATGGACATGTGCATCAAATATACCTCCAAGGACCATTTATTTTCATTGGATAAACTACTAATATAAACAAATTATCTCCCTCTTCCAGTAAGAAATGGCTTGTTAGCAAAAGGATATAAAATTTATCCCTGGAGGGAAATTTATCTGTTCAAGTTCGACATGGTGATTTTTTAGATAAAATTCGTGGTCAGATGTGGATTGCACATATTAAATTTTAGAGTTCATTATGTTTGGATAAATTTTTAATTTCAAGAAAATTTTAGGTTTATGTGGAGGATGGATGGACCATTTTGAGTTTATATAAAATTTACTACACTCATCCATTTCTAGTTCCATGTACAACAAGGCCATATATATATATATTCTTCGACATCAAGGAGATAATCACTTTTTATTGCAAGGATATAAAATTTATCATTGGAGGAGACTCTTTGTTTAAGTTCAAGATGGTGATTTTTATATAAAATTTATAATTAGGGTGGATTGCATGTAATAACCAGACCATTTGAAGAATATTGAAGAGTCAATGATGTTAAAGAAATGTAACTTCGAAAGATATTCTTATTTTATTTATATTGTACTTTTATCATATTATTATTATTCCTCATTTGGGAGATGTCCTTGATCCAATTAGTCATGTAAAAGTATCGAGGTAAAACCTCCATTGTAAGTCGGGTCAATAGTACCCAAAAGAGTCTTTATATAAATTTATTTGTGTCTTTGTAGACACGTCGACCCTGTAAGGTTAGGTCGGCCTAGTTAGGTTAAAATTTTACTCACTTGATGAGTATAAATAGGGGAGGAACTCCCCTCATTTGTACACACATCTGAATCAAGAAAGTACGCAAGAGAGAGAGATAGAGTGTAGAGGTCTGTTGGAGAGAGAAAGTTGCTAGTCTTGTTCTTGGGGTTGTTCACTATACTTGGTTGAATTCTATATTGAGGAAATTTTGTTTGGTTTTTGTCCCCCAAACGGGTTTCCTAGAGGTAAAATATTTGTGTTTTCTTGTGCTACTGTACTTGTTTTCTTATTGTGTAAATTGTTTGAAGATTTCATATAACCATTAAAATTCTAACATGGTATCAGAGCCAACCTAAAAGAAATCATTGTGCAGCGGATCAAACAAGTTAGGGTTTACTATTCCGGGGAACTCCCTCATCAGATCAGCTGAAAAAAAGGTCTATTAAGCTCTCCCTAGGAGGGTGAATATTTCTATGGTTTCAGATACCAGACCTATTAATTTTTATTTGTGGACCTAACATTGTTGTCAGGAGAAACTAGGGCATCATATTTTAAAAAATAGGGTTTCTCTGTCAAACCCTAAGTCATCCAGAAGCAACCCTAAAAAAACACTCTTACTGGTAATTTCTATTTCCTATATTTCCATTTAAGGTTCTCATTTTATAAAATATGACAAGCAATACTAATCTTGATTAAAATATTGAGGCATCTAAGAATTTCAGAGCACATAAATTGTTAGAGATTAATCCACCCTAGTACCATAGTCTTATACCTTAGGCACATCCATTTTCTTTCATGAAATGATTTCCATGGTTTAAAATTAGGGAAATTGGCAGTTATTGACAGTTGAGGCGCTCCTGGTTGATTATTATGCATAGTTGAGGCGCTCCAGGTTTATCATTATGATAACCCAGGCACCCAACTTGATTACAATCAACCAACATGCGCTTCCATTCCCCAATTTCATGGATTTGGTCTAAGTTGAGGCGTTAGTGCTTGGTTTTAGTGGGTTTCTTCCCTTTTTGATCATTTATTTCTCTCCTAGAGCCACTCCCACTCACACATGTGCTCACCCTTGCCTTTCATACTCTCATTGATGTTCCAGCATGCCTTTCCCATGTTCACACATTAATTCGTGACCGTTTGGGGTGATTAGGAGGCTCATTGGTCCACCTAGGGGGGTTTGAGGGTCAAATATTGAGCTGACACTTGTATGCATCCAGATGGCCTCTAAGAACTCATTATTTTTCCCTATTGTACTATATATTTTCTCCATATATATTTACATGTTGGAAAATCATAATAATATATGTTATTGATATCATGTTTGTATTCTTTTTCAGTCTTTCAACTATTTTGTTCATGTTTTGTAAACCATAGCGAATTGCGAGAGTTTATTTGGATACTAGATCCAGATGTGAATCAATTATCACATGGTATTATAAATATTTGGAGATAAAAATCATTTCCATAGTGTTTTATTTTCTATTAGAGAGATTCTCCAGATAGATTCAAGTGTTTTCATTGCAGGTACATTCAACAATTTGTCACCAAGAGCGCAAGAAGAAATGGAGCAGACCCATGTTTTGTTAGCACCATTCAACTATTTCAAGTGGAAGGATGAAATGGTGATTTAAAGATACTTACTCTTCCATGTTGATGGTATATCCACTACCAACGAATTACGATTGAAGCTTGAATCTTTGTTCAAGAATACTGATGAGATGAGAGGCCACCAGCTCAAAAATGAGCTAATTTCCTTGAGGCCAGCTCATTTTGAGACAATCCAAGATTTATTCACCAAATTCAAGTCATTGGTGCTTCCACTCAAGAAATTTGGCATAGATAAGAAGGAATAACATCTCATATTGTCCATAATTTCAAAGCTAGGGCCATAGTACTCTGTGTTTGTAAGCACATTTTACTCTAGCAAGCTCACAACTTAAAACTGGTGAATGTCTACATTGGCTGAGTTCATGGAGTCTTTGACCCAAGAGAAGGACAAGCTAGTGCAGATGGGTACCATAATATCCAGTAAATACCAATCTCTTGATGCAGGGGTTTTGAATCCATCCAAAGGCAAGAAGAAAGCTAAGGATTCGAGGCAGTAAGACAAGAAGAAGCAAGACATACCCAAATCTTCAGATGGGGGTTCGAATCCTTGCAAGGACAAGGACAAGAACAAGAAAGAGAAGAAAAATGCACCTACTATCACAAAGGGTGGCATACAAAGAGTGCATGTATGAATAAGACCATAGACACGATGGTGCAGCTATTGGAGAAGAGAAACATCCCAGTTCTAGAGGAAGCAAGGAAGAAGGATGGAGGTTCAGGCTCAGGAAACAAAGAGAGGTGCCATGCATTAGTTGTTGGTTCTTCAGAATCTTCTTCCTTCATCATTGATTAAGGAGAACCAAGTCACATGGCCAATGTCAAATATTTATTCACATCCATGTATTCATATAGTGGCCCAATTGTTCGAATGGGTGATGCTTCAAATATACAAGCCAAAGGGATTGGCAGGATCAATCTTGAAGATGGGTATTTCAACAATGTTTGGTTTGTACTAGAATTGGAAGTGAACCTAATATCAGTGTACCAAATTCCACACATTGGTGAAGCCAAGAGAGTAAAATTTACTCCATACATAGTAGAGATAGATGAAGTATCTACCAATAAGGTGGTGGCATTGGGGTTTGTTGATCATCAAGCTAGGATTTACAAATTCTCCCATTTTCTTCCCCACTCCAAAGGGAATGCACTCCTAAATCATGCTAATGATACAAGAAATGTGTGGAATGAGATGTTCGGCAATCTAAAATACATATACCTCCAATAATTGAGAAAAGAAGGCGTGGTGGAAGGGATTCCTTCTATTAAGATCTCCAATGTCCCATGCATTGGTTGTGTGGTGGGAAAACATCTAGAGCGCAACTATGAGAAAGGGAAAGCAAGGCGAGATACTCAAGTGATTGGCTTAGTGCATTCAAATCTTATTGATATTCTTCCTACACCCTAATATGGAGGATCAAGGTATGTGTTGAACTTCATAGATGATTTCTCATGGTTTTGTTGGGTTTACTTTCTCAAACTCAAATCTAAAGTCTTTGAGACTCTCAAGATTTGGAAAGACCTATTTGAGAATAAGTGTGGGGATACAATCAAAGTCCTTAGTAATTATAATGGCAAGGAGTATGTGAACAATATTTTGCAGCATTCGGTCCCCTACACACCACAACAAAATGGTGTGGCAAAGTGCAAGAACAGGGCACTCAAGGAGATGCCAACCTGTATGATTGAAGCCAAGGATATGAATCCTATGCTATGGAATGAAGCCATAAATTGTGTTGCATACATCCAAAATAGATCTCCTCACAAATTATTATATGTAAAAACACCATATGAAGCTTGGTTTGGTCACAAGCCAAATGTTTCTAATATCAGGATTTTTGGCTCAAGGGCTTGGGCTAGGATTCCTTCAGAGAAGAGAAAGTCCTTGCAGCCTTAAAGCAAGGATTGAATAATGGTTTATTATTCTGAATATAAAATGGGATACAATATATTTTATCCCTCATATCAAAATACTTTCTTTCAAAGAAGTGTGCAATTTGAAGAAGAACTCATGCCAGAGATCGAAGTAGCACCGAGGGAATGCTCTAGTCCTCTACCACAAGATGATGTAAGTGATGAATATTTTCCTGATATTTATGATTATAATATTTATGAATATGATGATTATGATCATGACTCACCCATTCGGCCCAAATGGGCTGATAAAACCATTGAAGTAGCTGGGGATTTGGCTGGAAATCCACTAGATCCTAGAAAGACTAGATCTTAGTTTCACACTGCTTTCTCTGCAAGTGAAGTGGTTCTTGCAGATAAATGATTCATGGTAGTTATATATGATCCTCAATAATATCAGTAATAATCACTTTTTCCAATATTGAAAACAACCATGCAAGAATATTTCAACTCTCTACATGAAAATTAGACTTGGGATTTGGTTCCCTTTCCCTCCAAGATGAAGCTAGTGCAATGAAAATGGGTATATAGGACCAAAGTTGCTGCTGATGGGTATGATATAAATTATAAGGCCATATCTGTTTTTAAATTCTTCTCTCAAGTCCAAGGAGTGGACTATACAGAGACATTGTCACCAGTTGCAAAGATGGACTCTATTAGGCTAGTTTTATCCATTGTTGCATCTAAGCGCTGGGAGGTTCACCACATGGATGTTAAAAGTGAATTTATTCATGGTGAGATCCAGTAGGAGATATATATGTAGTAACCTTAATTTTTCCAAGAGGATAATTCTCTTGTATGCAGGTTAAAGAAGTCTCTCTATGGCCTCAAGCAAGCCCCCAGGGCTTGGTATGCCCAGATGGAAACTTTTCTTCTATCACTTGGATTTGAAAGATGAAAAAATGATCCCAATGTTTAATTGGTGATTTATTTCAGGTCATTTTATTATATTTTGATGAAATTTGGATTACAGGCATTTGCACCAAATAAATTAGGTCAAGCAAGTCTTCATTGCATAGTGAGTTTTCAATGACTAATCTTGGATTGTTGAACCAATTTCTTGGTTTGGAAATTGAGCAATATGAAAGAGGAATAAAGGCCAGAAAAAAAAATTATGCTTAATACCTGTTATTGAATTTTAATATGGATTAATGTAAGGCATCCAAGTTCCCATTCCTTTCTGGTATCAAACTAGGTGAAGTTGGTGACTCTCCATTGGTGGAAAACTCTTTGTATAAACAACTAGTTGGGATTTTGTTGTATCTTACACATTCTTGACCTGATTTGGTATATGTTGTAGGTGTTGTAGCTATATATATGAAAAATACTCATGAGATCCATTGGAAGGAATCCAATAGGATCCTTCACTATGTACAAGGAACCAGACACTTCGGGGTGCACTATCCTGCTAGTTGTCCTCTATAACTAATTGGATTTACTGATTCTTATTGGGATGGAAATACCATTGACAAAAAATCCACTCCAGGTTATGTATTCATGCTAGAATAAGGAACCATATGCTTTTCAAGCAAGAAACAACACACCATCTCCATATCTTCAGTTGAGGTCGAGTACAAAGGAGCAGTGAACGCAACTACATAATGTGTGTGTTTGCAAGGCATTCTTCAGGAACTTGGAGTTGCATTTGATTCACCCATAGTCATTTGGTGTGACAATCAAAGTGAAATTAAGATTTCCATCGATCCAGTGTAGAGACAGATGAACACACAAATTGAGAGACACATGCACTACATCCAGATCTTGGTGCATGATAAGGTGATAGCCTTGTAGTGTTTCCCATCTGCAAAGAAAACTACTAACATTTTTACCAAGTGCTTCACAAAGAAGAAATTCACCTATCTGAGATCCCATCTTGGAGTGGGTGATACATGGTGATGGATATCATTCACTTTCATATTTTTGTCTCCATGTCCATTTTTTAGGGGAGGTTTTGTTCCCATGTGGTTTTCCTCCTTACCTTGTTTCTATGGGAAAATAAAATTTTATGTTGTATGAGGTGACTTGAGCCTTTGTTTCCAAGGCCTCCATGATATATTTTGGATAAGTTGTACTAAGTAAGGCTTAAGGGGGGGTTTTATAGAATAATACACCTTAGTACCATAGTCTTAGACCTTAGGCACATTCATTTTCTTTCATGCAGTGATTTCCATGGTTTAGACTTAGGGAAATTGGCATTTATTGACAATTAAGGCACTCCTGGTTAATCATTCTGCATAGTTGAGGCACCTCGGGTTGCTCATTATGACAACCCAGGTGCCCACATTGATTATAGTCAACCAACATTCTCTCCCTTTCCCCAATTTCAGGGATTTGGTCTGACTTGAGCTGCTAGTGCTTGTTTTTAATGGTTTTTGGCCTTCTTTGGGAATTTATTACTCTCCTAGAGCCACTCCCACTCACCCATGTACTCACCCACACCTGTAATAACCTCATTAATGTTCCATCATGCCTTTCCCACTTTAACACATGCATTTGTGACCATTTTGGGATGATTAGGAGGCTCATTGGTCCACCTAGGGGGGTTTGAGGGTCAAATCTTGAGCTGACACTTGCATGCATCTAGATGGAATCCAAGGCCTCAATATCCTATTGTACTATATAATTGTTCTATACATAGTTACATGTTTTAATTTTTCAGTGTTTCAACTATTTTGTGCATGTTTTGTAAACCATAAAGAATTGTGCGAGTTTCTTTGTCTCCTAGATCCAGCTGTGAATCAATTCTCACATAAATATAGAATCGTGCTCATTCTTGAATAACATGACCTAGAATGCTTCATAAAATACAAAGTTCAAGAACCAAAAGGAGATAAATCTAGATCAAAACACGAAAAGCATATGATCAAGGCTAAGAGGATCATAACCGATTCCATCAAGGATCACTTGATCCCTCAAGTTTCTTCAAATAATACCCTGAAGGAAATTTTTGGTGCATTATCTAGTCTATTTTAAGGAAGGAAAATCAATAAAAAAATGTCCTTGAGAAATCAATTGCAATAATGTAAATATACAGAAGGCATAAACGATGCGGTCATACTTCTCAAGAGTGTCTCAAATTAAAGAATAGTTAGAAGTTATTGGTGACATGGTGGAATAAGTGGAAATTGTGATGACCACCTTGCATGATCTCCCAAGGGAGTGGGACCCCTTCATTAAAGGAATATTTTCTATAAGGAAGTTGACCAAGTTAAATATATTATGGTAAGAATGTGTACATGAAGAATAATAAAGAATAGAAAACAAAGAAGAGAAGTTAAATGAAAATGAAGAGCAATATTTGCCATCCCATACAAAGAAACGAAATAACAAGAGAAATGATCATGAACAATATCCTATAAGAACTCAAATATTTCAAAGAAATAAAAGGACCAAAAGGGACTTCTCATCCTTTGAATGTTTTACCTATCACAAGATGGGACACATTGCAAGAAATTGTCCCCTTAAAGAAGAACAATTCAAGAAGAGAAACAAAAGGTTTCATGCCCATGCAATCGAATATGATAACCCAGTTGAGGATAAAGACATAGAATATGAATACTCCAATGAATAATATGTCTCAACTTCATCCCTCATAGGTTCATTTTTACATGGAAGTGACACTTGGATCATGGACAGTGGTGCCTCCAAGCATATGACAAGTTATGAAGACTCTCTCTCTTGTACTGTACAGAAGGATTATCCTCACAAAGTGAATCTTGGAGATGATTATCAATATCCCATAAAAGGAATGGGAGAATATTCTTACAAGCTGAATTCCGGAAAGTCCATGAAGATGAAGGAAGTTCTATATGTACCAGGTCTGAAAAATAATCTCCGTTCTATCTCAACTTTAGATAAGAAACTTTTCATAGTTTCTTTTGTAGATGGTGAAGTCCTCATGTAGCTACAAGTAAAGACAATAGATGATGCAGTTGTGATTGGAATTGAAGAAGGAGGTTTCTACAAATTAAAGTGGAATTCAGATTTATCCTTAACAACTAGTACTATGAACCCATGTGAATTGTGGCATAGAAGACTTGATCATGTAAATTACAAAGAATTTCCAATTGTGAGCAAAGTGGTAGCTAGTTTACTAGAAATCTAGATTGATCACAAAAGAGTGTGCACAAGGAAAGAATACGAAGAACCCATTTCCAAGCAGTGACAACAAAGTGAAAGGAATCTTGGATATTATTCATTAAGATATATGTGGTCTAATGTTAGCTACCTCTCTAAGGGAATATTCTTATTATGCTTCCTTTATTGATTATTATTCCCACAATAATTGGGTTTATTTATTAAAGAATAAAGATTAAGTATTTGGGAAGCTCAAAGAATTCAAATCTATTATGTAAAACCTCTCCGAAAAGAAGATCACAACCTTGAGTCCAGATAATGGAGGAGAATTCACATCAGGTGAATTCAAATATATCTGTAAATAAGTTGGGATTAATAGGGATCTCACTATTCCATATATTCCTCAACATAATAGAGTGCAAGAAAGGAAGAACAAATATATCATGGAACCAATAAAATCTATGATCCATTATCAGGATCTACCTATGCACTTATGGGATGCAGTAGATAGAACTGCAGTATATGTGAAAAACAAAATATCCCATAGTTCTCTTGGGAACAAAAATCCAGAAGAAATGTTTATGGTGAGAAGCCCAAAGTTAGTCACCTGAAGATATTTAATTGTCCTATATACATACATGCTCCCAAGGAGAAGAGATAAAAGTTGTACCCTTAAAGAAATAAGGAGATATTTGTTGGTTATAGTGAGAAATCAAAAGCTTACATAATATAAATCCTAGGTTATCGTCAGATTGGGATCACCATAGATGTTACATTTGATGAGGATGCAACTTTCAACAAGTCTAGAAAGAATAATGTATATGAGTATCATGAAGAGGAGCATGAATCTCCTAGAGCTGCAGAGACTAGAAGAATACTAGTTAGAGATGTTGAAGGAGAGCATATACCAAAAGACCATGACATGATAGATCCTCAAATACCCGTGGAGTCACCTCATGAAATGACCACACATATAAGAATCCCAGTTTGGGCTCCTAAAATATTTCAAGATGCATAAAAGTATGGTGTATGGAAGGAACCTTTAGAGAAAGTAAGAAAACAAGGCCATACTCCACTTATGTGGCTTTGATGTGCAACCTTGTTAATGAAGAACCTACTTGTTTTGAAGAAGTAAGAAATAATAAGGAATGGATGGGTGCCATGATTGAGGAATACCAATCCATTGTAAAGAATGATGTTTGTGATGAAGTACTGAGACTGAAAGATAAATCTATTGTATCCTCAAATTGGATCTTAAGATAAAGCATTTAGTATATGGAAGTATTGAAAAATAAAAGGAAATATTTGTCGCCTAGGGGTTGTCTCAAAATGAAGGAATTGATTATGAAGAGACTTTCACTCCATTAGCCAAACACACTTCAATCAGAATTGTCCTTGATTTAGCTAAGATGAAATGGAAGTTACACCAGATGGATGTAAAAACCTCCTTTCTAAATGGTATGATAGAAGAGGAAGTGTACATCGAACAACCACAAGGTTTTGAAGCACATGATAGGAAGACACATGTGTGCAGGTTGAAGAAATAATTGTAAAAGTTGAAGGAAACACTCAAAGCTTGGTATGGAAGAATTGATAGTTTCTTGATGAGTTTGGGCTTTACCAAGAGTAAATTCGATTCTGATTTTTACTATAAGGTTGTATATGATGGGATTATGATATTATTGATGTATGTGGATGATCTATTTTGACAGGTGAAGAAAATATCATCAGTAAATGTAAGAAGAATCTTGTTGTAGAATTTGAGATGAAGGACCTTAGTATGATGCACTATTTTTTAGGTCTTGAGGTATGACAGTGTCCATATGAGATTTTCCTAAATCAAGGAAAATATGTTGCTGAGATCCTAAAAATATTTTGGATGATGTATTGTAAGTTCGTGACTACTCCGATGATGACAAACTTGAAGCTTTAGTAAATGATGCTCCATTAGAGACAGTGGATGTTACATTGTACATGCATATCGTTGGCTGATTGATGTATTTGACAAATATAAGACCAGATATATGTTTTGGTGTGAACACCTTGATTTAGTATATGGTGGAGCCTAGACATGTTCACTTGATTACAACAAAGCATGTGATGAGGTACCTAAAGGGTACTTTGGTTTATGGCCTCAGATATGCATATGATAGTGAGAATAGACTAAATAGTTATGTAGATTCAGATTGGGTAGGTAGTTTCATAGACATAAATAACACCTTAGCATGTTGTTTCAGTTTGGGATCAGGTTTGATCTTGTGGCTCAACAGAAAACATACTAGTTTCTCTCAGTACGACAGAGTCTGAATTTAATGCAACATGTTTAGCTTTTAGCGAAGCAATATGGGTTCGCAAGTTGTTGAAATTATTTTTTGATACTGAGATATATGTGAATAATATCTATTGTGAAAAATGGAGTTGTTTTAAGTTGTTAGAAAAAATGGTGTTCCATGACAAATCGAAGCACATAGATATCAAGTACCACTACATCTAGGATGGGGGCAGAAGGGAGTTGTAAAGCTTCAGTATGTTCCTACATAGAAAGAAGTTGTTGATGTGTTGACCAAGCCTTTGACTCGAATAAAGTTTGATTACTTTAGAGACAAGATTGGTGTATTCCAAAAACAACTCCCTCGCAAGAGGGAGTGATGATGATGTTGATGATGTGATCTCCTGGAGTCGTAGTGTGGTAGCTCAGTTTAGGATTGGTATGTCACTCTGACAAGGCACATTTGATCCTAGGTGGATTGGTATGTTTTACTAGGCATGTTCGGTATGAAAGGATTAGAAATTTATACAAGGCATGTTTGGTCCCCATGTAGATTTGTATGTTTGACTAGGTTTGTTTGATCCGAAAGGATTAGCAAGTCAGAGAAGTCCTATCTAACAGAGTTCCCACTATAGAGTTTCTCTCGATGTCTAATGATGAGATATTCCAACAATTATATGATGATGTTGATGGCGATGCTCCAGATGATGATGATGATGTTCCAACAATTATATGCTAATGTTGATGATGATGATATTTCATGTTGATGCTGATGATGATGTTCCAAATATGTGATGATGTTGTTGTTCCAAAAATTCATATGATATATATATTCACCAGTCAGTTGTACAGTTTTTGTTGTTGACGTTGAAGAGTACCTTCCTTATTAAGAGGGAGTGCTAAATAAAAGTAACTTTGGAAGATACTATTATTGTATATTTATTGTACTTTTATTATATCACTATTATTCCTTCTTCTAGATATTTCCTGGATGTAATTGGTCATGTAAAACCCTCAAGGTAAAACCTCCATTGTGAGTCAGGACAATAGTACCCAAAATAGTCATTATATAAAAGTTAACTAGTCTCTCCCTAGACAAGTCAGCCCTGTAAGGTTAACATGTCGGCCTAGTTAGGTTAAAATGTTACTCACTTGATGAGTATAAATATGGGAGGTGCTCCCCTCATTTATACATACATATCACTCTAGAAATTGTGCAAGAGAGAGAGAGAGTGAAGAGGTCTGCTGGAGAGAGTAAGTTACTAGACTTGTTCTTGGGGTTGTTCACTGTACATGGTTGAATTCTATATTGAGGAAGTTTTGTTGGGTTTTCTCCCCCAAGAGGGTTTCCCAGAGGAAAAATATTTGTGTGTTCTTATGCTAGTGTACTTGTCTTTGTTTTAGTGATCCTATTGCTTATGGTGTAAATTGTTTGAAGATTCCATACAACTATTAAAATTCTAACACATGATGCTTGGTTTAAGGGTTTCACTTATATATATTTGCAGGTTTGGGTGGAGGGTAGTTTGGATGGAGGATGGATAGACCATTTTGATTTAATATAAAATTTAATGCACTCAGTTATTCCCAATTCCACCTGCACCGAGGCCACTTTAGAGACCCATTTCGTTTATTTGGATAAAGTGATTATATATAAAATTTATATCCCTCATCTATATACAAGAGACAATGGGGATGTGAAATTAATTCTTGGAGAAGTCTTTGTTTTCTTAAGGAATATCGAACCAAAACATTTGAAAGTTCAAGATAGTGATTTTTATATAAAATGTTTATGTTTTGTTGGACAAAACATCATCTCAAGTAATACTTTTGTATGGGAAGAAATGTAAAAGTTGTAAGGTTAGGTTTACAACTTATCTGAGGTGTTCTATAATTTTTTTGGTTGAAAGGAATTCACTATTAGTAATCTCCTTCAATAATGAGATACATGTATTTTTAAATTGTTAAAATAGATATAGCACATTTTTAGGGCCATGCCATTAAGCATGGACTCCATGACGATTATGGATGTAACCAAAAGAAAAGAAATGCAACAAGTGCACATGTTTTGGTGTCACATGAGAAGATGAAGATATATTTGGATGACCTGAACTCTTATAATCCACTATTTCATGAGGATAATACCATTTCTCATTCTAGAGTTGAGTACAAGATGATGGTGGAGAATATTTAAAACTTCAAGATGGTGATTTTAAATGTAAAATTTATACTTTATAGTATCCATACAATTTGCAGACTATTTAAAAGTTTAAACGATGTTTTTTATATAAAATATAGGGTTCGGAAGAGAGTCTTCAACTTGTGAAGTGGATGGACCTTGTGAAGAGTATTTAAGAGTTCAAGACGGTGATGATAAAAAATTTAGGGTTTAGAAGGGACTCATCACTTGTGACGTGGATGGACCATGTGGGGAGTATTTAAGAGTTCAAGATGGTGATTTTCATATAAAACTTAGGGTTTATAAGATACTCCAGGGATAGTGAAGTGGGTGGACCACACATGGAATATTTAAGAGTTCAAAATGGTGTTTTTATATAAAAATTATGTTATAGAGGAAAATCCATAAGTAATCAAAGACAATTTGGGGAAATATATAGTAAGAAAAAAGAAAGTTAGTGTATAATGGAAACCAAGTTTGTTCATAATTATAATTCATTGTGGAACATAATGATTGGCATTAATTAACTTCAACCTCTCTTATGTGAGCTTGTTTTATTGATATTCCTAACTGCGTTTAAAAGTGAATGACCATTGATGCATTTGAATTGTTTTTTTTTAAGGAAGGGTGAGTTCAAATGCAAATACTTCCCCCTACATTTTTTACTTGATATCTATATATAGCATATTATGGTTAAGTGATCATTTTCTCAATACTACAGTAGGCCTAAGATAAAAGTAACATAGTATCCATTGGAATTTATAGAAATTGTACTTTATAGTAATTAATACATCAATGTTACAAGTATTTTTAAAATTGTTCATGCTCAATGAATATGCATTCAACTATTTTTAAAATCGTTCATACTCACGCATTCAAATATTTTAAAATTGTAATGATTTGAAGGATTATCTATAAAATGGTTTAAATCGTTCCCAAATTTGAATGAATAAATAGTATTAATCGTATATTTGAGGTGTGTATTATTCAAACTCTATTTTTAACCTTTTCGATTATATTAGATGTTATGTTTATCTTTTAGCTTGGGGAATGTATCACTCGAGAATATTAAAATGAGTTGCATGTTGACAATTCCTTTTATACCAATATATTATGTTTAAAAATAAATAAATAAATATTTGGTTTTGCAACGAAGCAATGTGAACACTTGTCATTCTCAACCAGTTTAAGGAGATTCTAATTTTTCTAATAATATAAAGCCACAAAATGTGAAACAAGTTGAGCACTATAAAAATCACCATCTTGAACCTTTTAATCCCCAAATTCATTTGACAATATTTTAAAGTTAAAGATGGTGATTTTATATCACTTATCTACTCCATGAAAGAAAAATTATTTTGGCTTTCATCTATTCTCTAAGATAAAATTTCAAGATGGTGATTTGTATAGCTATTATCAAAAAATGCTTTGGATTTTCTTTTATGTGAGAAGAAAAGTGTAGAAACGAAAGCTCTTATTAATCCTAAAATTCATTTGTTTTTTTTTTGTTTGTTTTCAATATAGATCTCATGCATAAATATATCACAACATTCTTAGAGTGAAGGATGATACAACATCGAAAACAAAACAAAAATGAAATGGATTATAGGATGAGAAGCAATCATTAGTTAACATTCATCAATACTAGTTATTGATATGACTAGTTGTGTTATTATGTGGATGGACATTGATGCTCTTTAGTTGCATTTTTTTAGTTGTTATCTATGTAACAAATGTAACAAATATGACTAAGAGAAATGTAACATAGTAATCATACATTGGAATTTATAGAGATGATTAGTTTTTAATATATAATACATATATTAATATTTTTTATGTGTGAAAATATGTCATATGGTTAATAAGATCTTATTTTTATATTTGGTTATGTTTGATTTATTAAATAGTGCTCTCCATTTTTTATGACTTTAAAAAAAAAAATATTGGTGTATATTCAAGATTAGAATGGACTCTCATGAAATCCATAGCGAAACAAGGCTTGTTCTATTCCTAAAACTGCATGGGCGAAAACGGTTTTCCATCAATGTGATTCTATGAGCATTGAGGATGAAAATCACTTTCTCTTAGAGTGCCTTTCTTAAACCCACATTAGATTTGAGTTTCATAGTATTTTCTACAATACAAACCTTTATAACCTCCTAACTTTCCAAAACTATAGTGAGCTTCGAAAGCTTCTTGGCAAGCTTTTTGAGCACATGAACAAGATTTTGAACTAAACCAAGTATTATCCTTCTTAAGGTCCGATATTCCAAAGTTGGTCTTTGTGGATGTTAATCATCATCATCATCATATGTGTTACAGAGAGAAACTTCCTATGGCTTGGGGTAGACCACAACAGAATGAATGAAATAGAAATCAATCCATTCCAATATGCAAGAGAAATAAATGCATCTAACACTAAGGGATATGAAGCATACCTTATTCCGGATGGTTGATGTAGATCTCCGTTGAGCTTTTCCAACACACTTGCATTTACAATTCACTCTCAACAACATCAAACAAGACACGCATGCTATATATCAAAGTGTTAGGCCTACTCAAGAATATATAAACCATCATGTATAAGAAAATATAACTACATCCATGGAAAAAATATTCATAGTTATACACATGTATTGGACGAGAAATGGATATTTCTATTAATAATAAACCGAGATAGAACAGTGACAAACTCTGTCGACACCTCGTCGAAACGGAGAAATTGAGTCCTCCACATGGGCCTCCAATACTTCAATCCTACATCTCAATGGAAAGCTTACAAAGCAAAGGCAAGCTTGGGAAGAGCAACAACGTGTTCTCCAAAGGGACAAAGGGATGCGGACTTAAGCATAAACAAGTGAGGAAACAATGAACTATAGTTTCCTTGCTCTCCACAATTATCCTCCTTCAATGCATCCAAGAGGCTCAATGTATAGACCTCTAATAGGAAATGTAGGGTCAAGTCGAAGCATTTATAGGAATATGGAATGCCAATATTCAAGTTATTCGGGACTCAATGAGGAAAACTACAAAAGTTTTTGTTTTTATGCACATTTCCCGATGTACACGAGCATTGGCTCAAAATTTGCGTGTACATGCGAGTATTGGATTAAAAGTCGCGTATACACATAAATAAGTGTTTTTTAGGGACTTTCTTGGTTCATCAAAGTATAACTTAAGCAAGCTGGGTCCAAGGACTCTATAGATGGACATGGAAGGCCATAAAGGTGTGATATACCAAGTTTGTTAAAATGAGCTATAACAGATGCCCCCTAATGTGTGAGGTCAGAGGGGTAACATGATGGCTGAAATACATTATATCCATCCCAGAAGTGGAGTAATGAAGACCTAGGTGGAAGAGCCAACCACTCATCGGTACAATACAATGATAAATATTAGAATGTGACTGCAAATATACATGTAGCAGTCCCAGATACATAAGAGTACAATGGCCATGAATAGGAATGATATACAAATTTCATGTGTGGTCATCACCACATACAATATACAATGAACAAAATATCCATAATGGATGAAGATATCTGATAATATACTGGAACCTGGTCATGAGAGCTGACATCTCATAAATACTGGCACGATCAGGAAGGTAGCATATGTGGAATGCCAACAAGCTTGGAGGTATTCTATGTAAAACGCTACGAGTACATCTACCATCATGCGAATAAAGGTGTCGAGGTCGAACATGATGGTCCATCATTTGATTACCAGTCATTGATGTATACCATTAACAGACGCAAGATATCCCACTGATAATGATAATGGGAATCAAGGTACATATTGAAATCTAACAAGTGTGACTAGATGTGTTGAGGTCGAACACTTGAAAGAATCCATCGATCATGGGACATTGATGTACTCCCAAAACTGTAGATGGTGAGAGAACCTACCACTAATGACTATAAGTCTTAAGGCACTCAATGGAATCTAGACTCTTATTTCAGAATAAATTATATGAAGTTGATGGAATGGAATCCGCTGGAAGGAGGGATTAGGGCATCCCCCATCAACCAACATGAGTTACTCAACAACACTGGATAATTTGGAAGAACTTGAACAAACATGATGTGCACGAACCAATAACTGTATCGGGAATGACAAACATGTAAAGACAAGATAACTAAGGAATGACCGACTCGGGATAAACTTCCCTCGAACAAGAGAACAAGGAAAATGGTGAATGAATATAGGCAGCATAGATTCGACTTGTAAACTAGGACAACTATGTGACACAAGAGGCATCGACAAAGGCTCCACAGGGACTGGAAGCATAACCGGTCGGTGGAGAAAACTCAGAGTAATGAGTACAACTCCTAAATTCATATTGATAACCCAACCAATTGATGTGATATACAATTCTCTATTCGAAGGAGACACGACTCGACAACTGCCAAAAGTAATATCATTTCCCATCCGTCTTTTTATGTTTTTTTATTTTTTGGAATTTTTTAGATTAAAAAGCTTGAAAAAGAATAAAAGTTCTTGTAGTATAAAACTAGGAGGATATAAGTGTTGTGGGAAAACAAACTAGTTCCAAGCAGTGGAACATACCTATGCTCAATGCAAGGAAGCATGTGTAGGATGAGGACACTCGAGGGAAGGTCTCCTCCTGGTAAGGGATGATCAAGTTGCAAAGGATATAAAGAAGAATATGCTTGGATAGGATTGAGACAATCTCGTGGTACATGGATTATAACTCTGAGGCAAGGGAGCCATCATAAAGATCAATAAGGTAAGCAAAACACACGAAATTAAATTACAACTTGATATACAAGGGAGTCCCTGTGGGAGATGTCTAGCATAAAGTTCAAGAGGGATATGCAGATCTTGCTCAAGGACATGGCATGACTATAAGGGACTCCCAAACCTAGTGTAGGAATCTCAACATGGGAACCAAACTACAAAGATGGATCTAACTAGGGCACCCATGAATAAGCAAGCTCTACCACTTACATAATTCCACTTCTAATCATAGTATGAAGGTTCCGTGACATTACGAAGTGGGTTTGTACCTAGAGTTAAGGAGAAATGGTCATAAGGAGATGCATAATGCCAATGGATGTATAGTCCTAGCGTATATGCTAGTTTGAAATCATACATGTAATAGATACGAACGGGTCAAAGTCTTGGTCAAAGTACGCTCAAATCAGGTCCTTACACCACAACATTAGGAAAAAATAGTCCAAAATAGTAAATAAGGGTCCAAACTATAGAGTAGTGGGTAAAAAATTCATTTTTTTTATAAAATAGTAAAAACCTCATTTTCACCATACCATATGAAATTTTAACCACACATAATGCATTTGAACCACGAACTTCAAACATTGATTCTAGGATCTACGGGCCACGAAACTAGGAACCGTCTGAGCCAGGTAAATCTTCATCCCATCCTCTTTCATTTTAATGTTTTCCTTTTAATTTTTAGTGGCTGAATTTTTTATTTTGGAGCACCCTAAAATTGGAGTTTACATCCCACACGGAAAACCTCTCTATTTTCACATATAGGGATGAGTATACGCGGGAAATCCTTTGATTTTTGTGTATACGCACAGCTGTTTGAGAAACAGTCACGTACAAGGCCGCACATACTAATTTTTGAGGTGGAAACTCATCAAATTCTTGTGTTTTTGTGCAGGATGGTATTAGAATGGTGTGAACATGAACACAAAGATGTGGAAAGGGTCAAACAAGGTGATCTAATTGCCCAACAAGCTTTGAGGGCATGTAGTTTATACAAGTTTTGGTGTCTTAGTAGCTTAAGAGATAAGACCAAACTACTCTAGATGTTGGTGGACTACTAGGATCCAGATACATAGACCTTCCAGATTGATGGGATTCCCCTTAGCCTTGAGGTTAAGGATATTTACTTTATCACTGAACTATCCCGCTGAGGCGAGGTAGTCAATCAAAGAGCTCGCGGGGTTTGAGGTGGCCTCACTATTGAGGAGTACATCACTGTATACTACCTCCCAGACACAGAAAAGTTTGGGAGTCAAGTCCCAGTGAATTCTATCCAGAACCTTGGCCTCAAGTCCATATTACTAGCACTAGGAAGGATTGCAGGGTTAGCATCTCTCCATCAGGATTCCATGCCATTGATGTTTTATGCGATTGAGGGCATGAGGCCCACTATCTATGACTGGAGTACCTCTCTATTGGGTAACATGAAACAACAGTTGACGAACTGCAAACTGGGTAGAACGAGAAACTTTGGTTTTGCCAGCATTTTGAGTACTTTTTTCTTTGAGTGGGTACCGGGGATAAGACCAAGAGTGGAGATCACTCATCATGGTCCTTTGGATCTAGCTCAACTATGCTAGGAAAATGTGATGCAACGACTAGGAGGAGGGCGAGTAGCTACGCCCTTCTCACCTGACTTTTTCCATTGGTGGCGCAAACAAATCATAGCTATAGATGACTACCCCTATGTAGGGATAAACTTCTGTGGCGATCCAGACATGCATATTCCATAGGGATCCGCATACGACGATATAGGTGACAATCCCAACTTTATTTTTTTAGTTATTTATTTTTTTGTATTTTTTGATATAATGAAATCAAAAACATGTTTTTGGGTGATGATACATACTGATACTGGTCATGTATACACAGATGTTGGTCCTAGATGGACGGATGGCTTCCCTCAACATTGTCAAAGGGGGAGAGGTGATGATATAGTGGGTGCGAATGTGGAGCATTCACTCCAAAACATCCACACAAACTTTGTTTGTTTAACGCACATGGTTCCTATGGCGCAAATCAAGGACTTACCTGAGGCTATGCAATGAAAGGTAGTAGGTGTACTCCGCACATGGGTTCAGATGTTTAGATGGATAGATAGGGTTGTCATGTGTTTTCATGATCAACACCTTGGTCCACATTCTTAGATTCCTAGATGTACGCTTTTGTATCGACTATGTAGTATATTTTGGTGGCTTAAAAATTCCCAATTTTGTATCATGACATTATGTATTATGACACCACTTTTTTGGACTATATTTTGAATGAAAAAATCTTATGATGATTGGTTATTTATATTTACATTTGTGAATGTGATGTAAATGCTTCATTGGTTGTGTATCAAATGCCAATCTAGTACGTAATTTGCATATGAATCAACAACATGATTGTAGTTCCTAGGAATGTGAATGTATGCAATGTTTTCAAATTGTCGTTCTAACAACTTTAATCGCAATAATATTTGTAACAAATTTTGATCTCTAATATGATATACTTAATTTAACTGTAAGACCACTAATTGTGAGTTAAGACGTACCTCAAGAGATTGAATACCATGAGAGATGGCATCACGTAATAACTCAATCACGACACTATATTCAACAATAGTATTCAATGAATGCCAATCACATACACCTTTTAAAGAAAAAACTTGACCCACGTGTGTATAGATCACCCAAGTAGCCGACGCTGAGTTCTAGGTGTGGCGGATGGTATCGTCAGCGTATCCTACATATGCTGAAGACTTTGTCAACATTTACAACAAAAAATAGAAACAATTAAAAAAACCTAATCACCACAAGAAGACCAAAACTAAACTATGCAAGTGTACAATAACATACAAAGTATTATCCTCTGTTTAGAATTACCCATAGTACTTTTTAAGATAGAGCCCATTTCTAGGCTCCGCCAAGGATGTCCCCTCATAATATACTAGCTCGTAAGCCCCTTTCTCTGAAACTCATTTTACTATGTAAGTCCCATGCCACATGGGGTTGTATTTTCCCACCCCTAACGGTTCACTACCTTGGTCATACCAGAGGACCAAGTCACCTTCACTAAACTTTCGAGGATGGACAGACTTATCATACTGAGACTTAACATGACACTTGTTTACCTCAAGAGACACTAAGGCATCTCGACGCTACTCATCAAGTTTCTCTAAGTGGACTAGACGTTCCTCTAACTCATAAGTTTCTGGAAAAATTTCTACAGCTAGCTTCAAAGAAGGGATTTTTCATTCAATCGGTAAAATCGAATCCACCCCATGCACCAACCTATATGGAGAAAATTTGGTGGCAGTATTAACCGTGGTTTGGCATTCCCACAAAGCAGGATATAACATGATATGCCAATTAGTCTTGCTTTGTGTGATGGTTATTTGGAGAATAGACTTAAGGGAATTATTCACAACTTCAACTTGTCCATTTGCTTGAGGATAATAAGAAGATGAGTTCTCTTGATTATATCCCAACTTCAAAGATAGCTCAGCCATCATCTTGTTTTGAAAGTGCCTACCATGGTCTATGACAAGCTCTCTCGAGATACCAAATCAGGTTATAATCTGATTGAAAACGAAATGCGTGGTTGTCTCACCATCGGATTTGATAGTGGGCATAGCCTATGCCCATTTCGTGAAGCAATCAACAACCACTATGATATGATGATGCCCCCCAGCCGAAGCTGGGTTTCAATCCATAAAATCAACCCCCCACTTGGTGAAGGGACCCACAGTGATAACCAGATGTAATGGGGCAGGATGAAAACACATATTCCATGCAAAAACCTGGCAAGGGTGGCACTTCTTGACCGCATTGACATAATCCTTGAAGATCGATGACCAGAAATAACCCGCTCTCAGAATATTTTGGACTATAGAAATCCCACATAAATGACCACCACATGCCCCTCTGTGGCAATCATTCAGCACAACTTCAACCTCATCATGAGTTAAACACCGATGCAAAATGGCATCAACCCCATGACGATACAAAGTATCACTGACAATGAGGTAGTTATTAGCTACATGACGTAACTGTCAACGCTCATCACGTGAGAGGTGAGGAGGAACCTTCAAAGTCTAGAAATAGATGATAATATCCCCATACCATGGGTCCATAGTTGAAATGAGGAAAATATGCTCATCCACGAAAGAGTCTTCATGAACCTCGACTTCATCCAAACTAGGAAAGTCTGATATGAGCTCTGCAAAAATCAACGATTTCTTTGAATTTTCCTAAACAAACTCGAGATCGAATTCTTGAAAAATCACAATCCACTTATTATATTCCCCCGCTATCATTCATCTGGTGAGGACGAACTGAAATGGATTGATGTGATCCATAACCAAAGTCTAGAGAAGGAGTATGTAATGTCTTAATCATTGAACCGCATGGATGGTAGCTAAGGCTAGCTTCTCAACATGAGTATAACGAATTTCAACATTAATGAGGTTTTGGCTAAAAAAATAGATAACATTCTCCTAGAGCTCCTCATCCCCTAGTTGAACCAAAACCATTACAATCGTCTCTTGAGACACGACCACATATAGCAATAAATCGTGGCTATAGTCAGGTGGACTAAACACGGGGGCTGATGCCAAGGATTTCTTCAATGCATCAAAAGACTCATGGGCTCGCTCATCCTAGATAAAAGGTGTGTCTTTCTTCAAAAGGCGCATAAAACTATTGTTCAAATTGGCAAAATTGACAACAAACCTCCGCAAGAATTTAGCCATCCCTTGCAAACTACGAAGATGTATAATAGTGCATGGGGGAGACAATTGAAGTGTTTCCTCAACCTTAAGAGGTTGAACCCTAATTCCCTCCTTAGAAATGATAAACCCCAGTAAGCGACCTACTTTCACGCAAAAGACACACTTCTGTGGGTTTAACTGGATTTGATATCGATGAAATCTTTCGAAAACCAAATGTAGATGGTCAGGATGATCCACTCTCAAACGAGAGTGAGCAGCTAAATCATCAATATACACTTCAATAATATGCTTAAGGTCATAGCCCATTGAAAAGTAGCTTCGACGTTTTTAAGGCCAAAAGGCATTTTTCGGTATGCAAACATACCCAAAGGACAAATGAAAGCCATTTTATGTTGATCATCAGGTTTGATATGAATCTTATTATACCCTGAAAATCCATCCACGAACAAGAACACCTTGCTTCCCGCACACTCATCCAAAATCTGATCTATGAATGGTGTGGGAAAGGTGTGATCTACCAAGTGTGGTAAAATCAACTATAACAATATGTATTTCTATTTGGTAGTTTTTATTATGATGAAATATTTTTGTGTAAAAAAAAAGTGGGTTTCTTTAAAAACATAAGAATAAGAAATTTAATTATGGACTTGTGCTCAATATTAGATAATTTGGATATTTTTGTCCGTTGTATTTAATGGTAACTCTGTGATTGTAGAAATACAATTCTTATGGACAAATCCATGGAAAGTAGTATATGGGAGGATGAAAATCCATATAATTATAAAGACTTGTAATTATGTTCAAATACAATTCTTGTGGATGACCATGAAAAGTAATATATGGGACAATGAAGATCCACATACTTACAATTACAAATACATGAATCATGAGTATTTTTTGATGATAATACATCTTTTAAAAATTATGAATGATATGTATTAAATTTGATTTCACATTCAAGTGAAAATATGAGGTTTATAAAGTGTGAAACTCGATTTTGCATGTGTCAATATTTAATTCCAAAATTGCAAAATCATAGTCTTAAAGTGCCAAAATTGGCTTTTAAAAGTGCAAAATCTAGTTTTGACAATGTTAATAATGGCTTTCAAGAGTGCAAAATATGGTTTCAAAAGTGCCCTATCGAATTCAAAGAGTGAAATATACATCCAAAAGTGTCAATATCTAATCAAAAAGTGCAATTTCAGAACATGTTATTGACATTTTTGGAATCAAACTTTGCAGTTTAAAAAACCCAATTTTGGACTTTAGAAAGGTTGTTTTTGGCTTATTTTCAAAGGGACTTGGATGTAGTATCCCATATTTTGCTGGTATAATTTTGTGACACTTGAAGAGAGTGATTTTTAAAAGGTTGTATATACCATACATATATGTTGTAGATCAAGTAGGGTCACTTTTCTAGTGAACAATGATATATATTCCTATAATTATATGCATGATTTATCTACTTATGCGTGTGCTTATATGTTTTATTATGTATATTAGATTAATTTTGATTAAGAACATGTTATGTGTATGTTTCCTTTTTTGCATCTGGTTAATGACATGGATAATGATATATGATTGTGACATATAGAAGATTATTGTGTGGAACAAATAGTTCATTATAATCTCGTTGATCATAAATGATGTATATGATTATGTATGTTTAACCTTGTAATGAGTAGGACTGGAAGGGGAATTAATCATTGGCCAACAACAATGCTCAAATATGAAATGATCAGGGAGCTCATCTACACATTTGGGTAAAATGTGATTAACTTAATTCATTATGAATTTTAATTGATGCTCTTAATTTATGAGGGTATGATGTTTGCAGGTCTAGGGAAATAAGGCCTTGCCAACAAGACCATCAAATTGCTATGAGCTCACGACTAGTATCTTGAGGTAAACATGGAGTTTCAAGGCAAAATATATGAAAATCCACGTAAGTTAGGCAACAAACTCCTAAATACATGGAAGATCAAGATGTGGAGTCATGGATCTATGAAAATATATTTAGGGCATAAAATCCTAAATATTTGAAAGATCAAAGCATGGAGTCTAATTGTGTCTACAGAATATATCAGAGCATGGAGTACTCTTGAATCTACTAGGATGTGGAGTCCTAAGTACTAGCATAGATCCATCTTAACTTTGGATCTAACAAGTGCCAAGAGGGATAAAATCCCTTCATGTGCAAACTTTTACTCAAATTTTTTCTCTTAAAAAATGCCTACACCTCAAGGGACTTGATCCCTCTCGGTGCTTGGTATATCTAAAGTTAAGATGGAACTATATTGGTTTAATATGTAATTGTCTAAAATGTGTTCAAATCCCTTGTATGTAAATATTGTTTCAATGGTGGCTCAACTCCTAGATAGCATATTGAGAAGTATACAAGATTTGTTTTTTAATTTTTAATTAATTAGAAAATATATATCTTCCATTTTGATTTTTTGGTTAAGACCGGCATTGTAAAAGTTTTTAAGTACTGAATATTTTATTATTTTTAAAGTGTCACATGTCAACTCCACATCACCTCCACATTGAGCATGAAATTACACTTATCCCTCGTATTGGGTTGTAGAAAGTGCCTCTTGACACAACAAGGCAGGGGAATGGAGTACTAATAAGTATAATGAGTTACACAACAGGGGTGCAAAATACCCATTCTTCGATAGAAAAATACCACTCAAAAGCATAAATACCAGGTAAGCTCACCTAGGCTTAACCTTGAATTAATTTAATTCCAAAATTAATTATTCACTTTTGAGAGGCTTCTAACTTTAATATTATTTTAATAAAAAAGGTTAAATGTTTAATTATGAATAATGAATAATAAGAAATTACCTAAAAAATGACACATGGGGGGGTGAATATTAGAATTCTTATTTAATTAACTAAAATTTTAAAAATGTAGGATTTCCACCTCAAGGGACGATGGTGAATAATAGAAAATATTTCCATTTAAAAAAAATTGCATCTAAGGGTGATATGTCACCCCTCTCAAAGCCTATAAATACAAAAGGACCTGCATGATATGAGAGGGACCTGGAGAGAAACCAAATACTGTCGAAATGGCTTTGGAATTTTTTAACTATATATTTGGGTTAGCTAACCTAATTGATTTATTTATGAGTAGTGTTGAGAGGAAGCGAAAAATTATCTTCCTAGGATTGCATGTTATCTCTTTAATGTTGCATTTGGGTATTGTTTGTAAGCTCATGCAACTTGGAGGTTTCATGGGGAGAAGTTATCCCTAGATAAGGTTGGGTGGAAAATCGGTTGGTCTTTGGGGTAGGAAAATGGAGTTGTTCTAGAGAGAAAATCAATTAGCTTTATGTTTTTTAGTTTTTTTCAAATTTAATACACTTTATTATTTATCCTTTCGAAATAATTTATTATTTCCTTAATATTTACTCTGATTTGCTACTTAAAAACATTATAGAATGTGGTTAATTATTGAGTATTTGGTAAAGTTCATCTCAACTATTATTCCAGATCACTAGACAATGTGTATGGTATTTATGGAAGTAAAGTTTTTATGTAGGGCTTAAAGGAAAATAATCTATTGCTGGAGCTAAAAATATTATTTATTTCTTCTTATATTCTTATCATTGTTCTACAAATTTATCCTTGAAAGAAGCAAAAATATTCAATGAGGCATGCAAGAGAGTTTATTAAATTTTTTATTTCTACTTATGAAGGGAATTATGTCCATAATATGTATTTTCATTACTATTGGTATTTGAAAAGCTTAGATAGATAATTGTGAAATACTTGTTATTATTCTTTTATTTGTGGTTGTAATGACTATCTTGCATTCCATATGTTTAACAAAATGTGCAAATAGAATTTAGAAGTTTCAATTTGTTGGGGTTTAGAAAATCATGTCTTGAGACCACTATGTTTCGTTTCAAGGAAACTTCAAGGGGTATCCATACCACATGAACTTAACACCCCCAATTTGAGTTTTGAAAAATGGTTTCATAATTGGATTCCATGATCTAAATAGATTTCCAAACTTCATAACAACTCTATGGGGATTGACTTGTGGTTTGACTATGCAATTTTGAAAATCATTACTAAATCCCTAACTAGATTATATTAGTATATACGGCTACAAATCTAATTTCTGCAAAGTGTTTGTTTTAAGTCCTCAATGAACTGTGTTAATATACCATCAAAATGTTTGATTAAATGCCTCAATGGTTGTATATTTCATGCATGTGAAGTGTTTTATTAAATTCCTCAATGGTTATAGCTTTCATGCATACAAAGTGTTAGATTAAAGGTCTCAATTGTTGAAGATTTCACACATGACACTTTTCTTTTTAATTTAGAAATATGGGTATTTGTCTAAGTATGGGTACTTAAAATCTTATTTTTTGAGTCTTAGTGTCCAATGATCCTTTGCTTCTTTATGTTTTGCTTAAGTTGGTAAGGCGGGAATTTTACATTGGACTAAAATTAGTCCAAATTTAATGAAATGAGGGTTAGTTAAATCTTTTTCTCTAGATATATATTTAATATTTTTTCCACAATAACAAAAGAGAGATTATCAAATATAGAATTAACATTCGATGAAGAGGAATTGTGGCTCTTCCCATGATCAACCTCACATCGATTGTAATCTTGGCCCACATCCTCCATATTCTCATCTACTTCTTCCTCATCATTGGGAAATCCCTTCTTAGGGAAAGTTATCCTAATATCACCATACATATGACAAATGGAACACCATAAAGTAATCTTAGCATACAAAATATCTTGACAGTAAGATCAATTCCCAGCCTATATATCAATTCCTTCAAGCAACCCATCTCCCAAGTTCACTTCCACACAAATCTTAGCTGAATAGGTCCTCTTCGAGGAGCATGTTTTCTTTTCGATGTCCAATTCCCTACACAACATGTTTCCTATCAAGGTTAATTTTTTTCCTGTCCACAACTCCAAAGGAAGAGAAAGAAACTTCACCCATAATAATTGTAGGTTGGCCCTCTCTCATTGGGTCAACTAAAGGAATCCAAATTTTTAAGGATAAGATAGAGTTGTCCCAATAATACCCCCCGCTCAATATGTTGTCTTTGTCCCTCTCAAAATAAAACACAAATCTAATCCATCCCCTATCCAGTAAATGAAAGATGGGAGCATAGCAAGTTGTTGTAGCCATGAATCATGTTGCATTGTATTAAAATTGGAGTTTTCAGAAAATGAGAACATACAAATGGTTGAACAGTATACCATTTCAATGTAGAATATTTTGTAGGGATGCTTGATTAAAAATATATATTAAATGAGAAAAGGTCACCTATTTTCCCATTTATTAGTCCCTGTTTGGAGGGTTACCTATTATTACATATCTTTTTCATAGATTTTAATTTAGGTAATTTAGAAAAAGAGTAACTCTGAAATTTTCTTCTTACTAGATGTCTTTATATGAAGTTTGATAATTCATTTTTGGCATATTATAACCTTAAAAAAACATTTTATGCATCCTATTATATGCCCCTTGATTACAACCTAAAAGGTGACCAATCCAATGTTGACAGAGAATATTTCATAGCATATCTTCTACATAGCTAAATTATTTAATAGAAGAAGAGTAATTCCATAACTATATTTAATACTAATTGTCGTTATATGAAGTTTGATAATTCATTTTTTCATATTATATAACCTTTATAAAACATGTTATGTGTTCTATAGTATATGTGCCCTGTTTACCAAAAGGTGACCAGTCCAATGTTATGTTAACAGAGGATGTGTCATCACATATCTTCTACATAGCTAAAAACTCGTGTAAGAGTAATTCCAACATTGTCAACATCAATTTGACTAGGTCTACAATGTTGATGCTAAAAGGAGTATGCAAATTAAGATTATGATGTGAAATTAAATGCCTCCCTTCCAAAATCTTGCTAATTTCTCTTTGGTACCTGTCATTAGAGCTACAATACCTATTCACACATATGTGAGAGATATATGTAGCTTAAATTGTTATGGCTGCAATTTCATTGTGTTGTCGAGCTGTGGAAGCTCTAACAACTACATAATATTCACCATTTGGATGAAAAATTGATATCAAAGATCTAAGGAGTGAATTTAAGAGTTGTTGCATTTATGTAGGAAGTTTCCAAAATGGTTTACTTGAGCTTTGTGAGTGACTATTGAAAAAAATTATCTCTCCTTGGACTATTCTTCATTTATTAGGCGAGTTCACTTGTTACTAATTTTTTTCTCTTGCCCCAAGGCCAATCACCATGTAGAATAGAGCTTAGGCTTACAGGTTGAGAATATTAGTCAACTAGGATGTTTTTATTATTTCCTAGAGTGGATTGTAATGCTTGGGGAATTTTCATCAAAAAGACCAAGACTAAATTCCAAAAAGAACAAAGACCTTTGATCACCTCCATGTTTTTTCATTTCTTGTTTTGATCACCTTTTGATCTTCTGTAGGTATGTTGAAGTTGACTCTTCAGTTTGGGGAGGGCTATTTGAATAAGCCACTAAAATACATTTTGTTTCAAGGTGTTTCATCTTGATAGTAAGATTTCTTCACCCTTTTTAGAGATTTGAATTGAAAGTGCATACCTTTATTCCTACCTCTTTGTTTTATTAATGAACTAATATGCATGTGTAAATTTGAATTACTTTTTTTTTCATTTATTTATGGATGCACTCACCTCATTTCGTAGACATAATATATCCAAACTTTTGAAAAATTGTTATAATTTTATTCATTTCTTAACCAACTAAAAGGTACACATGGATGGAAATGCAGATGGATCCAAGTGATGTTGTGGACTTTGGAATTTTTATTGGTGAAGAGAATTGTGCCCTTGGTACACTCCAATGTCAAAAAGGTTGTACATATGTTGATATCCGTTGTGAAATTGTGAATGACGAAATTGTTGAATATCTTTTTTATTTTATTATTGGCCCAACTGGATTTCCTTTAAATGCAAAGAAAGAGCAAAAAAGGAAACCTACAACAACAAATGTAGGCATTAAGAGGAAAGTATGCACGATGGTTGCTGAAACATTGGAATCACATGTAATGGAAGGAACACCAATATCTAAAAGAATTGAAGGGAATGTGGAGGAACCTATGCATAAAAAACCAAGAATTGGTAATGTGTCCGAGACAGTGGAAGAATTTGTGGTTGATCCTAATGTATTGGCATCTTGGGAACATAAAGTGAATAGTTTAATGGAAGAGTTTGTAAAGGAGAAGCTAACACTAAATGTATATTCATAAAATGGAAAAACTAATATAAAGATTCGTTCTAAATTTTTTGGCATTGATTATGGAATGGGGTATGTATCCTTGGCAGCGCGAACAGTTCGTAACTTCAAAAACAATCATATGAAAGCAGGGTCCCATCAACGTCACATTTCAATGTTGGGAACTAATGAAATTAATTTAGGTAACAAAGAAAAGCAGACAACGGTGTCTAGAGTTCAACTTGAGATTGATCAAGCAATCAAACTTCTACATGATTTCAACCAAACGAAAGAGCCTAATTTGTTCAAGGTGATGGAAGCAAGACTTGCAAACTATGAGGACGAGAAAAAAGTAAGAGTGAAATGTACACAATGCAATATATGGTTCTCTTTGGTGACAACAAGTGGTAATATTGTCAGTTCTCTAAATGAACACATGAAATCAAAGAAGCACACTACTAATACTACGGTTGAGGCTTCACATGATACAGTTCTGTTGAGGAGTGGAACAGTTGGGAGACCAAAGAATCCTACCAATGAAAAGTCCCAACAAAGTTTGACTAAGTTCTTGATCCCATCACTACCATAACCATTACATGGGGCTTCTACAAGTCCACATGCTTCTATTTCAGGTGTGTTAATTACCCGATTTTTAATTTAATTTGAATTTGAATATGCACATTACTTTATTTTGTGTTACTTGTTAGTAGCAGTTAGTAAATCATTAACCAATGTGTTTTTTAATCTTGTTCTAGGAAAAATACCTCCCCCAATATTATTATGTTGGGGGTATTGGGATCCCTATATTGAGAGAAGAGGGGAGAGATTGGACACAAAGGTTCTAATGGATGACCAACGTGGTGGAAAAATGTGGGCCATAGAGAAACATACTAGGAGAACGCTATATTATAATGGTACTGAATGTCGTATTAACGGTACATACAGACATATTCATTGCAAGAGGGTTTCTAAAACATGAATACCTTTTGATTCATTGACATGCAATTTTTGTAAGATGATACCTAATTGTGATGACTTTCGAATGCGTTTATATCGCGAATCAAGGAGCAACATGAAAAGACATGGGAGAGATATAGGGAAAGGGATAATGTTGGACCATTTGACTCAAACTGAACTCAAAATTGTTGCAAGAGATGCAAATGCTACACATAGGTTAACAATGCGATCTATTTGGTGGGAGAGGACAAAGGTTGCTACACTGTCTATTAGAACAAGGTCTTTAAGGGAAAGGTTGTTTGAATCTATAGGAAGGAAGGATGTGTTCAGGTTTTGCAAGGATATGTGTGAGGCTCATAAGCAAGGAAAATTACAAGGTAAAGATGTAGTTTGGGAATTTGTTCAAGATATATTTTTCAACCTAGTTCGTTCAAAGTCGGGTAGAAGATATAGTGCAACCATTCAATCCATTTATGAGATGATTAAGCTATGGGGAGGTCCTAGATTACATAGCTTTATTAGCTTGAATCTGGATGGCCCTTCAATATCTACGACTTTAAGGCACGTTAGAAAATCATTGACATATATCCCAAGGGAGCAAGAGTACATTTTTTAGACAATCGAAAAACTTTATGATTCCTATAAATCCAAACATGTTATAGAGGGACCAATTCCCGTATGCCTTGTTGAAGATGAAATTGTTGTGAAAAAATATGTAAGGTGGGTACCAAAAAGTGCTACATTGGTGGGTTTTTGTGGTAAGAAAGAAGAACATAAGTGCCAATCACATTTCTTGGTGACAGTTGGTGAGGGAACTGCAAGCTATGAGATTATTACAGATTCCTTCAAGTATTGTGTGGTTGGCCATTATGCACATGTTATTATTGCAAACACTTTACATGAGAAGCTTCCTCATTTGGTTGTGGTTGTTCATCCAACGTGCAATAGGTTTGATGCAAATTTTGTCCATTGACAATGGGAAAAAGTAGAAGACCTATGGAAGAAACATGTGGAACATTTTGTAGGACCTATTATTGGTCATTCCTCAGATGGGGATAGTAGGAGAAGAATGCTTATGTTGAAGGATTATTACTCAACGTCAGGCATGAGATATCAAATTCCCTTGGAAGGGTGGAGGCTAACTAGGTTGTATGATGGCTTTAAAGTAACAGGGCTTCATGACCAGGATTACATCCACAATGGAAAAAAGTTAGTGAATCCTTTGTTTAGTGGTTGAAGAGATCTGATTGTTGGAGAATAGTTAATTAGTTTTAACCATGTAATAATGGTTTATAACAATTTCAAAGTCGATGAACACAATCTTAAAATTGAGGATATAGAGAGGATTGATCGTAAAAATTGGGGCTCAACACAACGCATTGCTTCAAGGCATGTCCAGAGGTTCTTGAAGGAAATCATAAGTACAGGTGGCAGGATAGAGAGGACATCAGGTACAAAGACCTATCTAGCAATCGTTTCTGACTATATTGATATTTTTTTGTCTCTTAGTTTAACTCTTTGGGAAAGAGTGCGAAATTTTTCAAGAGTCCATCATTTCTTCATGTTATGGCAATGTTGGGTTAGAGAACAGGAAAATACTATTATCAACATTAATTTCATTAGAAAAGAGGCATATCAAGATGTGAAAATTTCTTTCCACTTTGTGGTTTTGTTGATGAGATTATTTCGTGATCAATACTCTAACTTACCATGTGCATTGCACTTGATTGGGTCAGATGTATGTGAGAAATTCTTTAGCAAAGTCGGTGGCATGGTTGGAGTAGAGAGGGCATATGATTTTGCTGACTTACTTCATGCTATTGGAACCCTTAATAGAGTTGTTGAAGAAGAATTGAATCTCCAAGAGCTTCGTTTCAATAAATCGCATAAAAAAAAATGAGTATCTGGAATAAATTGCATCAACAAATAGTAGAGGAAGGTGATGTCTTGTCACAATATGATTCAATTTCGACAGATAATAAAATTATAGAATCTCTCAAGATATGATTGGAGGATGAACATGGAATTTTACAAGGTCTTGGCATGCAACCAAAAAGACACACGGAAGATTCTTGGTGGTTTAAACCATGGATAGAGGATCACAATGTTCCAACATTTGAAGATGTGGATGAAGTAGTTGTTAATTCTCCACCAGGTCATTCCACATCCATATTCCAATATTTGTATTTTATGGTACTTAATGATATTGAATTGAAAACGATGGAAAGTGAGTGGAGGCACGAGTTGGATGGAAGTTTAGATTTTGTTGATGAAAATGTAAACATAAATACCAAACCAGTGGTGGAGCCCAATGGAAAGGACATGTACAAATATTGTTTGCTTATTCAATTGAATGGAAACCTGACATTATCAAAAGATAGATTGACTAAAGTGCGGAATGGAGTATACTTTAGGCGAGATGAGAGGGCCCCCAAAAAGGGTGTTGCAATTGGTTTAGGAATTGGATCAGATTGTACAGTGTTGTTTGAGAGCGATTCTATAGCTGCAACTGAGCGTACTACAAGAAAATGTGTATCTCAACAAACAAAGCACAACGTTTCTTCTGAGACTTGGTACATTGGAAGAGTTCAAAGAATAAGAAAGAAGGATGGTAATAGGGTGTTTGATTACCATAATGACATTTATCTTTTGGATAGGCCTAAAGGTGTTGAGGTTCAATGTTGTTGGTAAAATAGAATAAAGGGGCAATGCATGTACACGTATGATTTGACAGATCATATATTCATACAACTTGAATCTTTTATAGCAACGAAAAACCTATCATACAATATCAAGAATGACACATACAAGTTAGAAGAAAGAGACGACAAAATTTTTGAGGATTTCATTAAAAATTTAAATAGAATGAAGTTTGTTAAAATAATCAACCCATATTTGAAATTAATTAAATCATTTTTGTCTAATTCCTAGATTCCCTCTCTATGCCACTTGACTTCCACATGTTCCTAGAAGTCAATACTTGCTAAACTGGGTCATGGAGCGCTTTGGAATCATCCTGGAAACATATTTATCATGTCTGCTTTATTCTTGGTTCCTTCCTAGTTCCTTAAAGCACATATCTGCTTTTTTCTGAAACTTGCCTTGCTTTACAACAGTTTTAAGGGATCATAAAGGAAAAGCTAGTCTAGGGGAACTTGTCTTGTTTTTTGACCACATAATCCTCCTTCCTTTTCTCCAAAAAAAAACATGAATGAGTTTTATTTCCACCACTTATTATCTTTCCCACTTTCTTTAGCTAATTCATGAGGATCTTCATAGATTTGGAAAGTCCTTTTTACAGCTATGGGGGATTTGACTTGATTTAGTAAGCCTACTTTTTGACCAATTTGGATAGCAACTTTGCTTTCAAATCTCTCATGTAATTATATATTTTAGTAGCCTATTACTTCATATGGTTTTTTTATGTACACTTATTCAATACAGGATTACCTTATGCTCCAATTTTAGTCTCCTTTTGTGTGAATTTTGCATATTTGATTAGCAATTTTGTGAGTGTAATTGATCTATCACTTGGGTTCAATTTACACATGGTATCAAAGCCTTTGTAGATCATTTTATCTCCTTCCAAATTGTTATTGCAGGTTTGAAATCACTGACTGGGAGCGCATTTTGCTGACTGAAGGGCATAGGAGCTGAGATATGGAACAATCTCAAAGGATCATCCTGACTCCCATTCAATTTCTTTGAATGAAAAGCTAAGATGGAGATATTGTTGAGAGAGAAAGCTCTCTGCAGGGTTACCATGGATACTAAGGCAGATCCCAATGCAGCTGTAGAGAAAATAAAATGGCACAACAAGAGGGATGAGGCCTATGGTCTTTTGTGTCTGAGTATTTCAAGAGACCTTCTCTTCCATCTTGATTCATTGACATATCCTAATGAGGTGTGGGAGAAGCTTGAAGAGATTTTGGAAATATAGATGAGCTGAGAGGACATCAAATCGAGAATGAATTGATCTCCTTGAGTCCCAGTAGCTTCGAATCATTGCAAATCTATTTTACCAAGTTTAAGGCCCTTGTTTTGCAATTAAAACAATGTGGGATTGAAAAGAAGGAGGAGCAACAAGTTTTGACCATTGTCTCAAAGTTTGGTCCTGACTATTCAATGTTTTTTTTGACCTTCTATGCCACTAAATTGATAGCTCGAACCTGGAAGATGCCTAAGCTTGTTGAGTTCATGGAATCCCTCACTCAGGAGGAAGATAAATTGGTGATGATGGGAACCATCAAACCTTAAAAATACCAAGCTTTGGTTGCAGGAGATTCAAAGGTGGATTAAAAAAGAAAGAAAAAATCTAAAAATCCACCAGAGCAAAAGAGAGACAAGGAAAAGTATCAAGAGGAGTCCTCAGGCTCCAAGAAGAAACCCCGGAAGAAGAACAACAAAGGAGAAATGAGCAAGTGCGCATACTGCAGTAAGGGCTATCATCTTGAGAGCTCTTGTATGAAAAAGAAAATTGACATGCTGACCCAACTCCTGGAGAAGAAAAACATCTCCCTTCCTGATTGCTCAAAGAAGAGAGAAGGAGGATCAAATTTAGAAGACAAGGAGAGAGTACATGCCTTGGTTGCTGCCACCTCAAGCTCACCTAGCTTCATAATTGATTATGGAGATTCTAGACATATGATTTCTACAAGGGAGATATTTTCCTCTCTTGACATATTGAAAGGTCCACCAATAGTTTTGGGAGATAACTCTCTGATTGACAATATGGGAAAGGGTAGGATTGATATTGACCATGGTAATTTCAATAATGTGTTGTATGTTCCAGGTCTTGCCTCTAATCTCTTGTCAGTGTATCAGATGAATCACACTGTGTCTCCAAATAAATTCATCTTCTCCCCCAATGAAGTTGAAATCACAGAGATTTCGAATGGTAAAGTCATAGCAAAAGGTGTTGTTGATCACACTTTGAAGGTATACAAGTTTTCCCATTTTCTACCCTACTCAAACCCCTTTGCTCTTCTTACTCATGCTAATGAATCAAGCAAACTTTGGCATGAAATATTTGGCCATCTTAACTTCAAGTATATTTCTTATTTGAGAGACAAAGATATGTTCATAGGGTTACCAAAGATCAAGTTTTCTAAGGGAGTCTGTCAAGGTTGTATCCTAGGAAAACACCCAGAGCACAAGTATGAGAGAGCTAGTCATGAGAAAACCTCTGCACCCGTTTAATTGATCCACAGTGAAATTGCTTGTCCATTCCCTCATATTTCCATGAGTCAAGACAAATATGCCCTCACCTTCATAGATGAATTTTCCAGGTATTGTTGGGTTTACTTCCTAAAGCATAAGTCTGAATTTTTTGACCTCTTCAAAGTCTTTAGAGCCTTGGTTGAAAACCATTCTGGGAGGAAACTCAAGATCCTCATATATGACAATGGTGGTGAACATGTCAATTCTGATTTCATCTAGTATTTCAAAGATGCAGGTATCCATATGCAACATTCTATTCCTTACACACCACAACAAAATGGTGTTGCTGAGAGAAAGAACATATCACTGAAGGAGATGGCAACTTGCATGATGGAGGCTAAAACTTTGCCACCAAAGTTTTGGGCCGAGGCTATAAACTATGCATGCTATATCCAGGGGTTCCACATAAGAATATTTATGGTGTGACCCCTATCAAAGCTTGGAATGGGCACAAGCCAGATGTGACCCATTTCAGGGTTTTTGGCTCAAAGGCTTGGCCATACTGAAAAGAGGAAGGCTTTGCAGCCCAAAAGCCAAGAGTTCCTATTTGTTGGGTATTCTAAAGATTAAAAAGGGTAAAAGATTATAAAATTGAGCATTAACAAATATTTCATTGAAAGAAGTGTTGAGTTTGAAGAAGAGCCTTTAGCAGCAGTTGAAGTTGGAGAGTCTTCTTCACCACCACAGCCATTTATTGTAAGTGAAGACACTAATGAGTTTGCTGATTCTAATATGTATGATAATGATGAATTAATTGCATATCCTAACATCCCTATAAGACCAAAGTGGGCAGCAAGGACCATTCATACAGCTAGGGAACTAGCTGGAAATCCTAATGACACTAGGAGGACTAGATCTCAATTTGAGAGTGCCCTTTGTGTGAAATATCCACTCTTTGCTGAGAAGTGTTATTTGATGATAGATTATAATCCATAGACATATGAATATTCAACACATAACACAAGATGGAAAACATCCATGAAAGAAGAATTCAGCTTGCTCCAGAAGAACAACACATGGGAACTAGTTGATCTCCCCCTAGGGAGAAAGCTAGTGAAGTGTAAATGGGTCTTTAAAACTAAGTTTGATGCTGATGGTTCAAATTTTAAATATAAGGCAAGATTGGTGGCCAAGGGATACTCTCAGGTACATGGTACTGATTAAAATGAGACCTTTGCACCAGTGGCAAAGATGGACTCCATAAGGATAGCTCTAGCCATTGCAGCTTCAAGGCAATGGGAGGTACATCACATGGATGTGAAGTGTGCCTTTATAAATGAAGATCTGAATGAAGGGATTTATATGAAGAAAACATAAGTTTTTTTTATCTAATCCATCTTTAGTGTGCTGGTTAAATAAATCATTGTATGGGATCAAGTAAGCCCCTAGGGCTTGGTATGCCAAGATTGATGGGTTTCTGTTGTCATTGAGTTTTGTTCGATGCAAGTATAATCCTAATGTATATTTGAAGCTGATTCATGATTCATTAATGATTATTTTTCTCTATTTGGATGACCTGCTGATTACAGGAAGTTCAAAGAAAGAGATTGCCTCCTTGAAGGATGCAATGAACCATGCCTTTTCTATGACAGATTTGGGATTGTTGAGCCAATTCTTGGGTCTCGAAATTGCTCAATACCAACATGGAATCAAGGTTCATCAGTCCAAGTATGCTTTATATTTTCTCACCAAGTTCAGCATGAAATATTGCAAGCCAAGCAAGACTCCATTCCTTTCAAGAGTTAAGCTTGAAGAAGCGGGTTCTTCTCCTATGGTAAATAACAAATTGTATAGGCAGTTGATTGGGTGTTTGCTTTATCTTACACATACTCGACCTGAATTATATTATGCAATTAGTGTGGCTTTGAGATACATGGATTAGCCTCATGAGATCCATTGGAGAGCAACCAAGAGGATCCTAAACTTTGTTCAAGGAACAAGGACTCATGGGATTTTCTACAAAGCAAAATCTGACTTAGAGCTAGTTGGATTTACTGATAGTGATTGGGTAGGTGACAATACAGATCAAAATTCTACCTCAGGATATGTGTTCATGTTTGTAGAAGGACCAATCAGTTGGTCAAGTAAGAAACAGATTGCCATAGCACTCTCATCTGCAGAGGCAGAGTATAGAGGAGTTGTAAATGCAGCTACTCAATGTTTATGGTTGCAGGGGATACTTGGAGAATGTGGATTCGAATCAGAGTTTTCAACAGTCATCTATTGTGAAAATCAAAGCACCATTTGAATCTCCACTGATCCATTTCAAAGACAAAGAACCAAGCACATTGAGATCCATATGCACTATATCAGGGAGCTTGTGCATGATGGTACCATTGCTCTACTCTACTGCGCATCTTCATAACAAGTAGCAAATATCTTCACCAAAGTATTCTGTGAGAAGACCTTTAGTAATCTCAAATCATTGCTGGATATTTCTGATCATGTGGTGAAGAATGATTGATAACAATATTTCCAAAATTTTGTTTCCTGCCCATGTTTAAGGGAGGATTTTCCCACTAGGTTTTTGCCTCTTTCCTTGGTTGTATGGACATGCAATATGTAAAAGGGTGACTAAGCCTTGTTGCTAGGCCCTATAATTTTCTGATATTTACTCATAAAGTTAGGATTATAAAGAAGTGTTAGAATAATCAACCCATAGTTACCCATATTTGACATTAATTAAATCATTTTTGTCTTATTCCTAGATTCCTAGATTCCCTCTCTATGCTAGTTGACTTCCACATGTTCCTAGAAGTCAATACTTGCTAAACTGGGTCATGGAGTGCTTTGGAATCATCCTGGAAAGATATTTAGCAAGTCTTCTTTATTCCTAGTTCCTTAAAGCGCATATCTACTTTTTCTGAAAGCTTCCTTGCTTTACAACAGTTTTAAGGCATAAAGGAAAAGCTAGTCTAGGGGAATTTGCCTTTTTTTTTTACCACATCATCCTACCTCCTTTTCTCAAAAAAAAATCATGAATGAGTTGTCTTTCCACCACTTATTAGCTTTCCCAATTTCTTTATCTAATTCATGAGGATATTCATATATTTGGAAAGTACTTTTTGCACCTATGGGGGATTTGACTTGATTTAGTAAGCCTGCTTTTTGACCAATTCGAATGGCAACCTAGTGCTTTCGAATATCTCATGTAATTATATCTTTGAGAAGAATATTACTTCATATGTTTGGATTATGTACACTTATTCAATACAGGATTAATTTATGCTCCAATTTCAATCTCCTTTTGTGTGAATTTTGCATGTTTGATTAGCAATTTTGTGAGTGTAATTGTTCAATCACTTAGGTTCAATTTCCACAAAGTTTTCAAACCATTCTAATTTATCTTATCTTTTGTACCACTATCTTATATCTTATTTATAAAGTATTATTTTTTGTATTATCGTTGATTCACTTGTATCAATTTCATACTCATTTTAATTTTTCTTATCTTCAGGTGCGTTGAATGGTTTAGATGCCGAATGGTTGGGATAAATCTATGTGAATTTATTGATTGTAAAATATTTCTTTATGCATCCTTGAATCATGGTTCTTGAGAGTTACTGAACTGTTGGCTAGTTCAACAATTATGTTTAATATTACTTTTAAAAGGATGATACAAGTTTTTGTTTGTCAAATTTTCGTTCCCATGCCCATGTTAGAGTTTTCATACACTTTATTTTGCTACTTCAATAATTAAATGGAATATTACTTAACGTGTGTTTCTTGAAATGTGTTTTCTAAATGGGATATCATGTTCTTTAATTTTTTCATGTTTGTGTGGAGTGCATATTAACTCATTAGGAAATTGTGATTGTTGTTGATTTGAAAGATGGCTAGGGTGTGGAAATATATTGTTATAAAACTCATTGTTGTGCACCTGTTGTGGTATGGAGTGGGTATGGATGTGGTATGGAGAGGTTATACTTTCTATAACTAATGAATCTTATACAGTGATGAAAAAATATATAAAATAGTGTACCTTGAGAGAGAGAAAATATTATTGGTCGTGTAGGCCCTATAAAGGAGTTGCATGTCCACCTTATATGGTTCACCTTGACCTTTTGGGTTTGTGGTTTGTTTTGTTGTGGCCCCCTTGGTTGACTCATGATCCTTTATCTTAATTGGTCCATAGGTGATGTTTATTAATGTTTTGATACCTTATCTTAAGGAGTATCTAGATTATAAATTAAATTTTTAATTTAACATGAGAGACGGATCTATTTCATACTTTGTTGCTTAGCGTGACTGAGCTCTCTCCCTATTTGTGATCTTTGTTGATGCTCCATGTGATATCTTGTTGCACAACCCCCATGACTAGGATTTCCTTGTTACACCTTCCATGTGGTCACTTTGCACCAATGTGACCCTGATTATGTTGGGTTCTGGGTCCTTCCCTAGTGTGATCGTGGCCTGTTTCTTGGGTGGACTGTGGGTTCTTCCACATTGTAACCATGAGTCTGTTTCTTGGTGGACTGTGGGTCCTACAATGCGACCAAAAAACATGTTCCTTGGTGATACCTTGAGAGGTCCTTCTCCAACATGATCGTGATATGTTTTCTTGGGTGGAATGTGGGTCCTTCACCAGCGTGACTGTGATCTATTTCTTGGTGGACTGTGGGTCCTTCACTAGCATGAATGTGATATATTTTCTTGAGTCGAATGTGGGTCCTTCCCTAGCATGACCATGATCTGTTTTCTTCGTGGTATGTATGTCCTTCTCCAACATGACCATGATCTGTTTTTGCGGGTGGACTATGGGTCCTTCCCTAGCGTGACCATAAGGTGACGATGAGCTTGTTTTCTTGTGTGGATTGTGGGGTCTTCCCCAGTGTGACAGTGAGTTTCACTTTATGGGTGGACTGTGTTTTTTCAAGCATGACTACATAAAGTATGCCTGTGTGTCTCTGTAGTATGTGACTGCATCCTTACCTAGCATGATTGTGTGTCCTTTGTCAGCATGACTGTACTGGGTATGAATGTGCTTGTTGACTAAGAAGTCTAGGTCAGTATGTTGGAAGTATGCTTATGCTTTAACCCTCTATGGATCTCTCTCAAGGTATAGAAATTATTTTTCTAGATTGACTTGCCCCTTCGGTGACAAGATCAAATATGAAAAATCTGAGTATATGGTTGATTCGAATATTGGCTATGATTATTTACTGTTGATATCTATTGTAAATTATTTTATCATGTTGTTACTGTACATGGAAGTTGGTGATTCTTGAGGACCAACTTTAACGCAATGAATAATGGAGCGTTAAGTTGATAGAGATGAAAATTATGTTTGTTTATTAGAGTTCAAATTTTATTATAGTAGTATTGTTCTGAATCTGATTTTATATCTTCAAGCATTAATCTCACCAGGTATTCTGTGTTTTCCAAATTTTTATTTTTCTTGACCCTTTAACAACATAATCTAGAGTATTACCTTCCTTTTGTTTTATTTGTGATACAATTGTAATGTATAATTTCATAAAATAATGTTCAAGAGTGAGACAAGACACATACGAGATAAGTTTAAAGCATAACTTTCATCTCATTCAACTTAAACACTCTCGAATGTGGAATTTCAGTAGTGTTAATGTTGAATGAGATTAAAATTATGCGTTCAAACTTGTGTAGACTGTACATTATTTTATCTTGTTGTTACTGTACATGGAATTTGATAATTCTCGAGGACCAACTTTAACGCATTGACTAATGGAGCGTTAAGTTGAAAGAGATGAAAATTATGTTTGTTTATTTTAGTTCAAATTTTATTACAGCAGCATTGTTCTGAATATGATTTTATGCGTTCATGCATTAAAGTTTACTACTTAAATTAAAAGCTCCTCTAACCCTTAAACTTAAACATCAATTACTTTGGAGACATGTACATGGCATATTCCATGTTTGGTTTTTATGGTTTTTGCTATCTGGCTTTCCTGTTTATCCTTGTTTGGTTTTATTGAAAAGTATAGGAAGCTTTGTTGATGTATTTGTAACTTCGGAATGTATTCATCTATGTATTTTATGTCTTGTAACCTGATGTTTATTCTGGGATGTATCTATTATGTAATTGAGTCATGTTGTCATGCCCCGATGTTCCGATTGGGAGGATCTATAATGTAAACAAGTCATGTCAAGTCATAGTGGGTAACCCTCCGATTGTCTAAGGGTTAAAGTCCTCGTAGTTCCGGGGCACTAGGGTTATTAGACTCTCCTAGTAGAGGTCGGCCCTGGTAGGGTTTTAGTCATGTCGAGATTAGTATAAATAGAGAACTGGAGTCTCTATTTATCACACAACTCATACACACTCAAGTGTAGCGCATAGTTGAGGAAGGAGAAGACACTGGGGTTAGACAATAAGAAGGTTACTGCTATTGGGAGTGCATATTATTGTTTTAGGGTTTTACCTTTTGTGCTGATTCTATCTCTAAGGAAGTTGCGGGGTTTTCTCCTTTATGATTTCCTCGAGGAAAAACACTGTGTTCATTGTCTCTTGTGTTTGATTGTTGTGCTTGTTATTCTCTCAGTTAAAGATCCTAATAATGCTAGCTTAATGTTGAAAAACTAACATGGTATTAAAGCTAACCTGAGAAGAAGACATTGTGCAGCTGCAGGAACTAGGGATTCCTAGTTTGTGGATCTCTCTCCACATATTTTAAGCAAAAGTAAGGTGGAATAAATCTCCTCCTTAGGGCGCATCTTTCTATCTAAGCATAATCCAATTCTGAGGTTTTTTAGTTTTGGACCTGTCACTGCTGCCAAAAATTAGGGCTTTTCACAGAAGAGGAATTTTTCAGTGAGCCTAGGCCTGGAATGATCTCCTCCACAAAATCAAAGTTAGGGACAAATTTCAAGGCATTTGGGTGGACAGAACTCTGGAAAAGCAAAACCCTAATTTTCTCCTGAACCAGCTCTGCAGGATTTCAGCTCAAATTTCAGATCCGACATCTTGACCTGGTAAGATCTAAAATCTTTTGTATTTCCATTTGAGGTTCTTGATTAAGATGTCTCATCATACCAAGCTTGATGAAAATCTTGAGGGAGCTGATAACTTTCGAGCTTGGAAGTATAGGATCTCCCTGGTCCTAGAAGAGAATGAGTTAGACTCCTACATCCATGAGGAGGTTCCAGTTCTAGAGGGAGATGAGGCTAAGGCCTTGCATAAGAAGAAGTTGGTTATGGCAAAGAGGATCATTGCTGATTCTATCAAGGATCACCTTATCCCACAGGTGTCCTCTCTCAAGACACCTAAAGCTATGTTTGATGCACTAACCAAATTGTTTGAAGGGAAGAACATAAACCGGAAGATGACTCTGAGAAACCAACTGAAGAATGTGAAGATTCAGAATGCACAAACCATCTAGTCTTATTACACAAAATTTTCTCACATCAAGGAACAACTAGAAGCAGTAGATGAAGAAGTGGAAAATGCAAATATTGTGATTACTACCTTGAATGGCCTTCCTAGGTCATGGGATTCTTTCATCCAAGGAATCTGTGCTAGAAAGAAGTTAGTCAAATTCAACAAACTATGGGAAGAGTGCTCTCAAGAAGAAGCTCGGATAGCATCTCAAGAAGAAAATATGGGAAGTGAAGATCAAGCTCTCATGGTACACTCCAAGTCACACTCCAAGTCAACAAGAAGGAAAACTCATCACTTCAGAGGTAAGCACTCTCACAAAGATAACACTAGAAAAGATTTATCTAGGATCATATGTTATACATGTGATGAAGCAGGACATTATGCAAGGAATTGTGCTAAGAAACCAAAGCCAACAAAGAGGAGCAACAAAATAAGACATCATGCTCATACTTTAGAGGATGATGAACCATCCAAGAAAAGATCCAGATATGAAAGTGAAGACTCTTCAAGCGAGGATGAATATGTTTTGATCTCCACTCTCACAGATAACATTACTCATGGAAGTGATGATTGGCTTATAGACAGTGGTGTCACATCCCCGACCCTCTGAACGACGAAGAGGATGCGACCAACACCAATGCATACAAGCAAACATCCCCAAGAACATGGACCGACATCAATGCTGAAATTAAAAGCTTAACAGAACGCACACTAAGATGCATGAAACATACAATGATGCACAGTTATTCAACATTCAGTGGAAGCAAGCATAAACATAAACCAGCATTCACCATGTTCATCATTTCTCTTGATACAATAGAGATAATTGTAGAGATGAAATAGTAGCAGTACTTATCTTTGATGAAGAATTCATCCCACAACTAGCTACATCGCTACAATGTTCCACCCAACCATAGGCCAGCGTGCTCATCAATCTCTCAGCAACACTGCCACCCCTGAGCTGGGCATGATTCCACAAGGACTAAGGGAACAATGCAGGCTTTCACATAGCCAAGGTTTTCCAACACACAGCCAAACCCAACACAGTTGGGATTCACCAGGTCATCAAGAAGCTAGGAAAGGCTAATGCTAAGCTAGTGGCCACAACACCAGCCTTCTCAAGCATACCCATCCTCCACATTCCACTCACAACAGTCCGAATACCAACCACTGCATACCGCAGCAACACAATCCCTTCACAGCCCTGTGAAGAAAGCAAGACGACTGGTTGACGATCCCAACCAACAGGTGAAACACAGCTCAATCCATAAGACAACTCATAGTTGTTCTTGGCCCTAGCGTGGCCAAAACAACTCAACAGCAACCCAAAAATAGGGTGTATCAATAGCCCAAACTCAAAATGAGTGATGGAAACGTCACACAGTCCACAAAACAGAGACATCGTTGATGGCAGAAAACGGCTCACTAGGAATCCATAGCGGCCAAAACGTAATTGGGTACCACAGCCAACAAAACACGGGGAAGACAACAGTCCCAAAAAAAAATCAATGAGCACGGCTCACAACATGGGAAACAACCCCAAACAGTCTGTGCATGAGAGAAACTTGCACCAAACCCCAAATGTAAAGAAGACAACCACAATCACGATGTGAGGGATACCACCGCCACACAACAAATATTGAGGAGAACGGCTTCAACCATGACTCACGGGAATAAAAACGGTTCCGATTTCAACATTAAAACGACGAGAAAATTACACGACCATACCAGTCTGTGAGACAGCCAAAAACGAGAATGGCCCTTCACAACGAATCGCGGATGAAAACGCACAGCTCCCAGCTCGCTGTGTGAGTCCAAAACAGAGGAATACCTGTGCGTGAGGAAAAACAGACACGGCCAGAATGGCCTCACAGAGAGTGAGAAGTGAATGGAATGTCGCCTCTCTGCCCCAGTGATGTGAAGAGGAAGGGATCCGCTGTTGGAGTGGGAACGTGGGCAAGGATGGACAGTCCTGCCACACCCTCCACCACCCAGCATTGACTGCCCCAACTAACAAAATAGAACATTGAAGAGGTTGGGTGAGACAAGAAGGATGGAAAATCAAACAAGGGTAACACATGGGTCCCCCCCCCACATAGACCAAGTTTGACATCCCTCACCCCCTTATCCTTTGGAATCATGCCCTTTTCATTTTTAACGTTGCACTGCCATAGCTGGTTGTGGTTTATTTTATTTGATGTGCGTGTTTACATGATGCCGAATTATAATGTGCCAGATAGCACGATATACCATCGGCAACTATCCCCATTGCCAAAACATACACAATCGAATCGATGGTGGGGATTTTGCCTCTAGCTCCTCACCATGATTAATTACATTATATACATCATGCAAACGGGGTCAAAATTGGGGTGTGACAAGTGGGGCTTCCAAACACATGACTGGATTCAAGGAATCCTTTGTGAGACTGTCAGAACATGAATCATCTCACAAGGTGAAGCTAGGAGATGACTACCAATATCCAATAAAAGGTAGTGGGGAATATTCCTATAAGCTAGACTCTGGAAAGTCTCTAACAATGAAGGAAGTATTGTTTGTGCCAGGACTTAAGAAGAACCTCCTTTCCATATCAGCATTAGATGCAAAAGGAATGTGGGTTTCATTCATGGATGGTCAAGTCATCATGTGGCCAAAAGGAAAGACTATCGATGATGCGGTAGTGATTGGAGAACAAGAAGGAGAATTGTACAAATTGAAGGGCCATCCAGAACAAGCCTTGGTCCATGACACAGTAGAGCCAAGTGAACTTTGGAATAGAAGGCTTGCACATGTGCATTACAGAGCACTACCTATTGCAAGCAAAGCTGTCAAAGGTCTTCCAGAAATCCAAGAAAAACATGATGGGGTCTGCAAAGGATGTGCGAAAGGGAAGAATACAAAGAAGACATTTCCAAGTAGTGAAAGCAAAGCAAAAGGAATCTTGGAAATCATCCACTCTGATGTATGCAGTCCTATATCATCAAACTCACTAAGCGAGTATGCATATTATGTTTCCTTTATTGATGATTTTTCTAGGAAGACATGGGTTTACTTCATGAAGAACAAAGATGAAGTATTCAGCAAGTTCAAGGAATTCAAAGCCTTGATAAAAAATCACACTGAAAAGAAGATCAAGACCCTTCGATCAGATAATGGTGAAGAATTCACTTCAAATGAATTCAAAGAGCTATGCAAAGAATCAGGGATTAAGAGGGAGTTGTCCACTCCTTATAATCGACAACATAATGCGATTGCAGAGAGGAAGAATAGAACTATCATGGAAGTTGCAAGATCAATGATTCATGATCAAGATCTTCCTATGCATCTTTGGGCGGAAGCTGCCAGAACAGCGGTGTATGTACAGAACCATACTCCACATAGAGTACTCGAGAACAAGACTCCTGAAGAAGTCTTCTCCGGCAAGAAACCAGAAGTCATCCATCTCAAAATATTCGGTTGTCTAGTATACATACACATCCCAAGACAGAAGAGAACAAAATTAGATCCTTCAGGAAAGAAGGGTATATTTGTGGGATACTCTAAAAGCTCGAAGGCTTACATAATATATTTCCTAGGATACAAGAAGATTGACATCAGTAGGGATGTGACATTTGATGAAGACACAACTTACAACAAATCCAGAAAGAGACCTGCTGAAGAACCTGAAGAAGCAGAAGCACCCAGAATTCATGATACAACCGTGAACGAAGAAATTCAAGAAGAAGTTCAAGAATTTGAAGAACCACAAAGACTTGTAGATCCACCTCTAGAGAAGAATCCTCATAAGAGGAAACCTGCTTGGGTATGAGAACTTATCCAAGGTGTGGAAAGATATGGGGCTTTAGAAGAGAATCACAGAGAAAGAAAGAGGACCAGATCCTGCTTCGAGTATGTAGCTTTACTATGTGATTTCATTGATAAAGAAACTTCCAGTTATGAAGAAGCAGAAGAATGGAAATAATGGAAGGATGCTATGATCGAAGAGTATCAGTCAATCATGAAGAATGATGTTTGGGATGTTGTCCCAAGAATAGATGGGAAGTTAGTTGTAACTTCCAAATGGATCTACAAGATCAAGCACACTACAGACGGTAGCATTGAAAAATATAAGGAAAGATTTGTGGCTCGAGGTTTCTCTTAGAAGGAAGGAATAGATTATGAAGAAACCTTTGCACCTGTAGCTAGATACACTTCCATCATATCAGTACTTTCTCTGGCTGCAGTGATGAAATGGAAGATACACCAGATGGATGTCAATACTGCTTTCTTGAATGGTGTAGTGGAAGAGGAAGTATATGTAGAACAACCACTCAGTTTTAAGACACACGACAGGGAGTCTCATATGTGCAGATTGAAGAAAGCCCGGTATGGTTTGAAACAGGTACCCAGGACATGGTACGACAGAATTGATAGCTTTCTATCCAGTTTGGGCTTTACCAAGAGTAAAGAAGATTCCAAACTTTACTACAAGGTTGAAGATGGCAACCCAGTGATGCTTCTACTATATGTAGATGATCTGTTTGTAATAGGTATGGATGGGTTGATTGCTGATACGAAGAGAAAGTTTGTTGCCGATTTCGAAATGAAGGACTTGGGTATGATGCATTATTTTCTAGGTATGGAGGTGTGGCAGAGTGCGGATGGAATCTTCCTTGGACAAGGGAAATATGCAGTAGAGATCCTGAAGAGGTTTGGGATGATGGATTGCAAGGCCATGGCTACACCTATGGCATCGAACTTGAAGCTATTGAGCAATGCTTCATCAGATTCAGTTGATGCTACGATGTATCGTCAGATGATTGGGTCATTGATGTACCTGACGAACATGAGACCAGACATTTTCTTTGCTATGAACACCTTGAGCCAATTCTTGACAGATCTGAGAAATGTTCACTTGATTGATGCAAAGCATATTCTGAGATACTTGAGGGGTACAGTTGATTATGGGATCAAGTATGATGCGAATCAGAAGATTAACCTAGAGGGTTATGTTGATTCAGATTGGGCAGGTAGTGTCATCGATAGGAAGAGCACTTCAGGGTGTTGCTTCAGTATGGGATCAGGTATGATTTCTTGGTTTAGCAGGAAGAAATCCCGTGTGGCACTGAGTACAGCTGAAGCAGAGTATGTCGCAGCTTGTTCAGCTAGTTGTGAGGTAGTATGGCTGAAGAAACTACTATCTGATTTATTTGATCTCCAGTTGGATGCTACTTGTATACATTGTGACAACCAGAGTTGCGTGAAGTTGTCATAGAATCCAGTGTTCCATGAAAAGTTGAAGCATATCGAGATCAAATATCACTATACCAAGGATATGGTGTAGAGGGGAGCAGTGAAGCTCCAGTATGTTGAAACGAAGGAACAAATAGTTGATGTGTTGACGAAGCCATTGGCCAGGGTGAAGTTCGAGTACTTAAGGGAGAAGCTTGGTGTTCTCCAGATCAAGGTTTCCTCCAAGGGAAAGTGATGAGTCCCATAGCCATTCTGACATGGTGATAGGATTGGTTCCTTCCATGGTCAGATGTAAGGGCTGAGCCATTCTGTCATGGTGAGAGGATTTGGTTCCTTCCATGATAGATATGAGTGCTGAGATCCATAGCCATTCTGACGAGTAGGTCAAATATAAGGGCTGAGCCATTCTGTCATGGTGAGAGGTTTGGTTCCTTCCATGACAGATGTGAGTGCTAGCCATTCTGTCGAGTAGGACATATGTAAGGGAAACTACCATTCTAGGAATGGAGGTACCTGGTCAGTTACTAGGAACACTCAATCTGAGACTGAGAGAGCCATTCTGACGAGTAGGTCAAACATAAAGGCTGAACCATTCTGTCATGGCTAAAGGATTAGGTTCATCTCATGTCAGATGTGAGTGTTGGCCATTCTGTCGAGTAGGACAGATGTAAGGGCAACTGCCACTCTCCGGGAGAGTGGAGGCACTTGGTCCATTACCAGGTAGCTCAGTCTGGGACTGGGGGCCATTCTGGCGAGGGTGTAGGATTTAGTTCCTACCAGGTCAAATGTGAGTGCATGCCCTTCTAACGAGGGTGTAGGATTTGGTTCCTACCAGGTCAAATGTAAGTGCAGATCCTTTCCATCATTGTGAGCAGGATGTGATTCCAACCTGGATGAAAGTATGGAAATATTTCATCATTGTGAGTAGGATGTGTTCCCGCCTGGATGGATGTAAGTGCAAAAATATTCTATCATTATGAGCAGGATGCGATTCCAGCCTGGATGAAAGTATGGAAATATTTCATCATTGTGAGTAGGATGTGTTCCCACCTGGATTGAAGTATGGAAATATTCCATCATTGTGAGCAGGATGTGATTCCCGCTTGGATGAAAGTACGAAGTTCTTTCATCACTGTGAGCAGGATGTGTTCCCACTTGGATGGAAGTGAGTACTATGCCTTTCTGATGAGTAGGTTAGATGTAAGTGCTAAAGAATACCTACATGTTGGCTATGCCTACAACCAACATGAAAGAATGATGGCTCTGTAGAACTTCCTGTGACGAGAAGAAACATGAGATAGCACATATGGTGATGACCAGAGGAGATCCAGATCGAGCTATGATCCAAATCCAGTTATGATGACTCCAAGAGATCCAGATCGAGTGATGATCCAGATCCAGCAGTGATGATCAAAATCGAGCGATGATCCAGATCCGATGATGATGTCCAATGATGATCCAAATCGAGTGATGATCTAGATCCAATGATGATCCAGATCGAGTGATGATCCAGATTCAGAAAAGAAGATGGCATGAAGATAAAGATGACGTGAAGACGAAGATGACTTGGAGATGCAGATGATGAGAAGATCCATAGAAGAAGACCAGTGATGAAAATTGTGTCGAGAGAATACCTTCCTAGTTAAGAGGGAGTGTTGATGTATTTGTAACTTTGAAATGTATTCATCTATGTATTTTATTTATTGTAACCCAATGTTTATTCTGGGATGTATCTATTATGTAATTGAGTCATGTTGTCATGCCCCGATGTTCTGATCAGGAGGATCTATAATGTAAACAAGTCATCTCAAGTCATAGTGGGTAACCCTCTAATTGTCTAAGCGTTAAAGTCCCCGCAGTTCCAGGGCACTAGGGTTATTAGACTCTCTTAGTAGAGGTCATCCCTAGTAAGGTTTTAGTCATGTCGAGATTAGTATAAATAGAGAACTGGAGTCTCTATTTATCACACAACTCATACACACTCAAGTGTAGTGCATATTTGAGGAAGGAGAAGACACTGGGGCTAGACAAGAAGAAGGTTACTGCTGTTGGGAGTGCATCTTACTGTTTTGGGGTTTTACCTTTTGTGCTGATTCTATCTCTGAGGAAGTTGTAGGGTTTTCTCCTTTATGGTTTCCCCAAGGAAAAACACTGTGTTCGTTGTCTCTTGTGTTTGATTGTTGTGCTTGTTATTCTCTCAGTTAAAGATCCTAATAATGCTAGCTTAATGTTGAAAAAATAACAAGCTTACTATATAATTTTCTCATTTTCCTTTAATGACATATCTAATTCTCATGTCCTTGATCTAATAAATAGTGCTATTTTTTTATGTTAGATATTACTTGTTTACCATATGACACTTATGTAGGTTTTGAGCTGTAGTTACCAGAGCACAAATAGGATATGGATGAGAATACGTATTCCAGTTTTTAGATTTCTTTTTGGATATGATACATCTGGATATGGCCTGAAGGTGTAGTTATTAGTTAGGAAGAAAGATAGTGGTTGCATATGCACGTTATTCAATATATTGTCTCAACATGCAGGCATACTTTCAAGTGCTCTGTTCACTATGCATGGACATATGTTCCACAATATCTGAGGTATTTGATATCCAGACTCTATTGAATAAAGAAGTGAATTAAAGTTGAGGCTTGGATTGTTGAGAATCCATTTTTTTAAGAATGTCACTGTAATATTATTTCATGTGGATGGTCACACAACTAATATTGCAATCAAACATGTTTGTGGAGTTTAGATGTCTTGTTGAATGTCTTTATTACTATTATATTATCAAATAACAAATTTATTAATGCCTTTTCTTATAATGTGATATTTAGTAGGGAAATCGGTTTTGTTATTTTCTCAACTAAAGGACCGACAGTATATTTCAGAAATCCCGTCAATCCCATTGAAGAGCAGAAGGTTGCAACTAAGTACTATAACTCAATTTGATTAAACAACATCATTTCCTGACTAGAAATGAGTGAGAACTAGTATATAAAAGGTCACTGGAGTCATTATTGCACACATTATTAATTATTACCGTACTTCAGTGTTTTTATTTCTTTGGAGTTCTTCTCACAATATTTGATTTATTATGTCTAATTCAACATAATAATACTGTTGACGGGCCGAGGTTGGAAAAATAGTCAACTAAGAGACAACCCGATCCAAAAGCTTTCAAAGCTGCTCTCAGTCGTTAGGTAGCTGTCTCTGATGGGATTAAGGCCCCGTTTCCTTCCCTAAATTACTCCCAGCTACAGGAGGAAGACTCAAAGGAAAAATGAAGTTAATGTTTGTTAACTAAATCTATACTACACCTATGAATATACAAAGAAAACGGTTGAAGATGATTACTAAGTTAGTTGATATTTTACGCAACTGATAACTCAAAATTAATCTAGTTAAACCAATTAACCTATGAGTGCAAAAATCAATAGTTACGAAAATATTAACAAATTCAAACCAATTACGTAAATTACACTATAGACACATGTACATTCATAACAAGACTGAAAATATAACTTGACAGAGTGTAAATGTAAAAATATGATTGAATATAGTTTCTATAAATTAAATAAAAACTACCACTTATATATCCTATGTATCCTATCCTGATCAGGAGCATGATATTATTTAATCCTGGAATCAACTTGCAAATAATGATAATGTGCTGAGAATCCTGAAAACTTCAGAAGAAATTATGAGATTTAAACAAGACAACACACAGAACAAGTATATCACAGACATTATAATGATAACATCAAATTTACTATATGACATGAATTTGCAAGTTAAACCAGCATAAATCGACAATTAAACATGATGCATTTGCACATTTCTTTAAAGAAATATAACAATACATAAAGACTACGAAAAGAAATAACAAGATCATACGATACTATAAATACATCTCCATATTAAAAATACTGCAAATATATTTAATAATATCACCAGTCAAAAGATGCTGCAACTGCTAACAAGAAATTGTCTTTAGCTACAGGAAATGGTGAAGTGATCCTGTTTTTGTCTCTTTCCCAAACCATCGACCCCCTTTACAGTAAAACCATGTCTCCCTAAATACATTCAATCTCATCTAGAGATATTTCTAGAAAACAGGAAACTACATCATCGTAATCTTAACCAATTTCATTCGAAAATAGTAAAATGACAAATGAAATTGTCATTTTCTATATACATTGTGATATCCCAAACTTGAAAAGATTCAACTTATAGTGCTAAATCATAGAACGATAAAGACACTAGTAATTGAGTGACACCTGGGAGACAACATGTCCATAATTGAAAATGATTTTGACTAATTCGTTTATAATTCTCCGGAGATCATCCTGAAAACGAGCGATCACCAAAATACAGGAACAACGCATCTGGAAAACCAAGCAAATCATCTGCAAAATCACACAGTAGGAATTAGTACAAACACGAGGGTAAATAAACTAAATGTCATAATCCACCAACTAACTTAAAAGAATACCTGGAAAACAAAAATCACTTCATTATCATTTGTTGCTTTTACTAACAAACTTCAAACCTGAAATACTTTTAGACATATGTACAGAAGCGAGTATCCCCAAAATACTATGATTTAACAGGAGTATTGAAAACCTGTATATTCACACCAGTCGCCGGATTTTATGAAAATGGAACCTCTGAGTGACCTTTAAGCTGCATCAAAGTGACCTCAGCGTTTAGCTCACGTACTCTTTCCTCATTTTTATGATTCTCATGTTGTAGTCTCATAACTCTCCGAATTAACTTGTTCTTGTGTCTCTTCAGACGCAAGATGCATTTATCAGTTGAATCGGATCTCTCCTGCAACTTCACATTTTTAGCTTTCACAGCATCACTACGTGCCACCATCTCTGTTATTTCTACCTCCATTCCACGTATCTTGTCAAGCAAACAATTAAAGAACAGTGGGTGAATTGCTTCACCAATTCGATAAGGAGCAAGTAGATTCCCTTCAATAGATTTTCCCTTAATTGGAGGATCGAGCACAGAGTCAATTTGGGGATTCTTATCAGAAACATAAGGACTGTATGCTATCGGGCGACTGATAGATTCGGGATCCATTTCAGGACCCTCATGTGAGACAGGTCCATTCTCTTCCTCATCCAATACAACAGTTTCAACGTATTTGTTATTCTTCACAGAAGACTTAACAGCACTGGATTTGGACACCATACTCCTAGTAAACCTGCCCGTAACCTTAACATTTGAATTCTTTCTTGTCTGTCCACAGGGTTTATCATTACGGTTCGGCGTTACCGGGGAAAGGTTTGCAAATTTCCTCCTTCGCTTAGAACGTGTAGGAGAGCCGGGACTTTGCACAGGAGTGAAAACGAAATCCTCATGGATGCTAAGGTTTACATGATTATTAAGGTCTGGCAAGGGATTACGCGCAGGTGGAGTTAGGACTTCACCAGGCTGCTGATGCCTAAAACATTCCTCTGCGCAATAAAATTGACAATGGCAAAATGCCATGAACCCATTCTGTTCAAGAAAATGGTCCCAAGTCTGATTTATTTTGGACAGCTCCCTCTCCACTAACATTCTAACAAGACCATGATGGAAAAGACTCCGGCCAATATTCTTAGGTCCTTTCTTGATGGCCATTGACATCTTAGTCATGCTTTGAACTAAATAATGGGGTAAATTGATAGGCAAACCGAGAAAAACAGTCATCAATCTAAGGTGATAAACATATGTAGAGGAAAGACGTCCCTCACAAGTCACATACCTGTGAATGACATCCAAAACTGGTTGCCATTCTTTTTTGAAATATTTGCGGGACACACCGGCCCTGAAGGACACGTCCTGGCAAGGGTTCTTTAACATCTGCCTCCATTCAGTAGCTTTCATCTGCTTGGATTTGAACCAACGTTCACCTGTTAACGGTAGGCCCGTGGCGAAGGAGACTGAGCGCTCATCAACTCTGAACTGAAGGTCGGCCACCTTAACTCTAGCATCAACCAGCGAGAGGGAAAATAACCTAGTAACCTCAGGGTTCGAGTTTACGAACTTATGGAAAAATGGAAGCCACCCGACTGCTTCTACTTTGGCTAGGAGCTCTGGGTTCCCGTCAAGAAGTTTCGTGTCATTAGGTTCGACCCTAACAACCGGGCCCATTGCTGTGAGTGTGAATGCACGCAGTTGCACATAGAGGAGATACAACGAATTGCAACAAGACAGAACGCTGGAGAGCGAGCATTCAGGATGCAAACCAAGCAAAAACCACAAACAATGAAACTCAACTCTTTCATAAACGAAATGTGACATGAGTAAACTCAAACAAGAACCCTGTAAACTCGACATGAGCGAACATGAATGATTACACAGAGAGGTCATCAAAAAAATGGAAAGAGGCAGCGAAGACTCCAGAACAACCTCACCTTTCCATGATTTATTCGGCTCGATCATAATAAAACCACACAATGCATAGAGCATAAGTGTTCAACAATCAGGAAGACACGACACTACGCTCATACTGCAATTAAATGTCATTCAAAGAGTATTGTATGTGTATCATGATGATATATCAGCCTGCAATCAAGTGGATCAGATTTGGATATGGCGACATGGATCGAAACAGCCATATGGAATGAACCTTGGGCGCTGAAACATGAACCTTACCATATAATAATGCCAACCTTCGGAAATGGCGAACATGCTACGTGAAAACACATGACATAACCCATTATATCAACCCCAGCCATCAAATGGTGAATATAAGCCACATATGAGAAATAATACAAAGGTCGAGATTAATTGCATAATTCGAATATTGGAGGATAGACCTTAAGGATTAGAAATTTGCATGATATTTTAATACAACACCCCAGCGTGAAATAGTGAGTCTTCCATGTTCTATACCCTTGTAAAATTTGCAATTAAAACACAAATTAATCATACCAAATAATAGATGTTCAAATAAGGCTTATGGAGAGAGGCATATAAACCCAAAGCTTATCCCCTAATTTCAAGACACAAATCCATTCAAAATAATGATTTTAATATAACGATCCTTTCCAAATAACCATAGTTTCCAATGTCATAAAAACAATGGAATTTCACTGTTTCAGTAGCTCCCGATTCTGCAAGCTGAAATGAGAAATTCAAATGTTTCCTCAAGCAAAATTTCATTTTGCTTGATGAATTTTTTTTCAAAAGGCTGTTGAGTAGGGGCACAACAAATACTTTTGGGAGTTGTACTCCACATCAATATTGGTGTATATTGTGTGTATGTAGGTTTAATATGCATATTGAATAGTATGTTCACAACAAGTTATATTAGAACCATTTTTTCAATGATATTCCCCTATGCACAAATATTGAGTTCTGAAATTTTTAAGGCTCTTGGGCCTAGAATAATCTATTGTAGGAGGCAAACTTGTATTGCAGATGGAGCAACTTTGTCAAAACATCACTCTTTAGCAGTCATCCTGAATTTTGTGTTTTTTCTATGTTTTGAAACCTGCATTGTTTCAAGTCTTTGTCAAACATTTGAACCATCAACCCCATACCAGACAACACCTGAAAGTTGCACATTCTCTATTCAAAAATTTGGGCATCAACATGTCCTCTGTTCCACAAACTAACCTTCCATCAATCCACTTTTTGAAGCTGAAAAGTCATTAAATAAAGTTCTAGGGCACACACGCCAAGACATATCTTATAGGAGAATGGTTGTATAAGAATGTTGCCACTAATTCAAACTATATCTTTTCTACATGTTGTAAATGCATTGATACCGAAACATTGAGGATCTTTGCTAGGTTTGAGGATATTCTCTGCTTCTGCTCATATCCTATCATAATATACTGTAATGTTTGCTAATGTAACAAATGTATCACGATATTCTTTGCTTCTGCTCATATACTATTTGAGCTGTAGTTACCAAAACATCAGTCTAGTTGTTTTCATCCCTTCAATTATGAGATAGAAATCTATCCATACCAGAGAGCAAGAGAAATCTCTAGAAATTGAATTTTTTTCTTGGGTAGTGGAATACCTTTAATTTAGTTTTAAATGTAGACAACTAATGTTCAGAGATTTCAAAAATCATTTGTAAATTATGCCAGTTGGGCAAGATATATCTGATATCATGACCAAGTGAAGCCAAGTGATATACTAACCAGGGGTTCTTAGAAAAAAAATGTTTTTATAGATAGGTTATGAGAAACATTTAGTTGATCATTACAGTCTAGTCAAAATCTGTTTAAAATAATTAGCAAAGTACTTCCATTTATATTCATTTTTTGAGAAATGGACATTTTTTAAGAAATCGACATTTTTTGTGGATGTATTAAGCTCATATATTTGGGTAGGGTTTTTTTCAAGGTATCAATTACGAGGTTTTTATGTGAATTATTATAGTATTTCTATATATGCAAAGGAATATTAGTAAATAATTGGCCCTGAATGTTGGCAAATATGGCAATATAGGTTGGGTATAGTTGTCATTGATGTCAAGCAGAGTTCAATAATGACAAAGCACTAAGCAATACATGATGGAAAACATAAGGATGTCAAAAGAAGTAATGACATGGCATATATGAGGATGCGGCATGTGTGATGAAGCTTGAAATACACTTGAGCCATTAGGAAGTCATTATAGAAGTTTTGGAAAAATATGGCAATTTGAAGAAATTCTTGAAAATAACGAAGTATTGAAAAATTAGTTCAAGAGGCCTCAGAGAGATGCCCACCACATAGTGTAGGTTGATATAGATGCCCGCAGCATATGAGCAAGGTGTATTCTGGTAGTTTTTCTACCCAGACATGGTCTAATTCAGTCAAAAGAATCTTTGAGGAAGAAATTAGAAGCCTACCAAAATAAGAAAAGGTCTATTTTTTATGATAAAATTAAGTTGAAGAGACATTTGTAAATTCCCGCCAGAGATTGTCCTAATGATAATAAAATTATCTGATGGCTTAGGGTTGTTCTTTGATGAACTGGATACCTAACCATGTTCTTAGTTTTTCTTATGGTGACTTCATGAGGAAAATATCAGCTTGCCAGAAGATTTGAAAGATGATGAAGAGATAAATGGTACTTCAATCTGCAACACTTCTATCAGTGAAAACTCGCATGATGAAGGAGATAACCTCACAGAAAACACTAGATTAGAACTTCATGAACAATTAGATTGCAATAGTCATGATGACATAGACATATTTAAAGAAAAGTGGGAAAACTTATCAATCCTTAAAAAATAGGTTACAATTACTAAACATGAGGACTTGAAGAAATTGAAGGAAGATTTCCTTACTACAATTGGAGATTTAAAGAAGAAATTAAGTTTTTATCCTGAAAATGTTTTTGATAAGATTGAAAACAAGTTTATGGTCACTCTAAGTGAGCTTGAAACTACTTTCAAGATCAGTGAGTTACTTCAAGGATTGTGGATCGAATCCAAGAGTTCTAAAAGACAAAATAATCATCCAGTTGAAATTGAAGAAAAAATTAAAAGATTAAAAGCTAAAATTTTGGATCTAACAAGAAGATATGAAGGGCAGCTAAGAGAAAAAGAACAAGAAAAATAATTCTTGAAGTATCAAGTAGTCAATCTAACTGAACAAATTAGAGCTGCTGAAAAGACATGTTCTAAACAACACATCCGGCTAGAAATAAAGTCTGAAAGCTTTGTGTGGCAAGAAAATCCAAAGAAACAACTCGAGAATCAAGAAGAAGAGATCAAGAGTTTAAAGAAAAAAGTAGATGACCTTACTAAAGAAGTTCAAATGTTAAAATATTGTGGCAGGACAAAAATATATGCTGAAGAACTTGAAGGGACAAGTGAAATTATTTCAAATCTGAAGATTCTAATGAAAGAAGCCAAAAGATTTGAAAAGATTATGAAAACTCAGTTAAGTAGCAAGGAAATTTTTTGTCAAAAACTCAAGCCTGAAATGGAAGAGGTTAGGAGTGAGGAAGGATCTACATGTCTCACAGGAAGTGAGATAAAGAAAAATTACAATGGCACTTTTAAAAATATATTCACAAGAAGTGAAGGAAGGAAAGCAATGGATTATCCTCAATCCAAACACATTTCTCCATACAAAGGAAATGACAAGAGAAATATGTTTAATAGCACAACTATTTTAGATGAAATTTGGAGTAAGAAAAGACCATACCATGACATAACTGGTCTTGGATACAAAAAGGATAAAGAAGTTGAGGAAAGTTCTTTCTCTTCATAAAAACAGAGTGCAATTACAAATCAAATACCAGATCAGAACTCTGCCATCAGAAGGAATTATGGAAGACGAAAGTTAAATCATGAAGCAAATAAAAAAGGCAGCTTATCATATCATACTAACACCATGTATGGTAACATGTCCAATAAATTCTGCTACTCTTGTTACAAATATGGACACAAAGCTGTGGAATTTGATGTATTTGAGAAGAAAATTCAAGAGAGTTCCTCGAAAAAACAAAGTGTGGGAGATGCAAGCTTGTTGGGCATACAACAAAGTTTTTTCACTCCATAAGATGCTTCAAGTGTGAATGCTTTGGGCACAAAGCACAAAATTGCATGAATCCAAAGACACAATACAATCACAAGGAGGATGCTCCAAAAAGTCAAGGAAAGGATTTGAAAAGAGACAACATCCAAAATCAAGAAGACAAGATGCCTCATGACATGTCTTTAAAGATGGAATCCAAGCAAATCTATAAAAATTCAAGAGAGACAATTCCAAAAAGGAAGATAAAGAAAGTTTGGAGACCAAAGACAAGAGGTTTTAATTTTCATGTCAAAACAGATGACTCTTATGAAGAGGAATCTCCAGAAGAAGACACTCACTCTAGAAATGATGATCACACTATTATTGAAGAAAATCCAAGTAATGAAGAAGAAGACACTCATTATATAAATAATGATTACACTATTGTTGAAGAAAATCCAAATAATGAAGAGGACTTGGAAATGACACTTTTAATTTGTTAGAAATCATTTGTTAGATGTCAAGTCCAAACAAAACTGTCAAAACAAAGTGCATCAGTTCAGGGGGAGACAACTTATCAATTTGGGAGAATCACTGTGGTAGGGGGAGTTCATGAAACACATAATCCAAGATTCTTTCTGAAGAGTCATTACAAGAAGGTAAAGAAGTTGTTGATAGGATTTCTAGCACCAACTCCAAGTTAATTGAAGGAGGTGAAGCAAAAGAAAGGGCAGTTGTCTATCAAGGAACAATTGAAATTTTATGTGAAGTTGGTTATCCTTTGTCATTGTTATCAAAGGGGGAGAAGTTTTAGGTGTTTCCATCAATGCCAAAGGGGGATATTGTTGGAAAATATGGCAATATAGGTTGGCTATAGTTGTCATTGATGTCAAGCAAAGTTCAGTAATGACAAAGGACTAACCAAGACATGATGGAAAAAATAAGGATGCCAAAAGAAGTGATGACATGGCATATATGAGGATGTGGCATGTGTGATGAAGCTTGAAATACACTTGATGATGTTCTAGAGCCATTAGGAAGTCATTATAGAAGTTTTGGAAAAATATGGCAATTTGAAGAAATTCTTGAAAATAACTAAGTATTGAAAAATTAGTTCATGAGGCCTCAGAGAGATGCCCACCACATAGTGTAGGTTGATATAGATTCGCGCAGCATATGACCAGGGTGTAGTCTGGTAGGTTGTCTACCCAGCCATGGTCTAAGTCAATCAAAATAATCTTTGAGGAAGAAATTAGAAGCCTGCCAAAATTAGAAGCCTCAAACAACAATAGAAAAAATATGTCCAACCTTCAAAAAACCATAAATCAAACAAATCCAAGTTTTAGTGTGTTTTGGGTACAATTTTGACAAGATGGTAAAGTGGATAAAATTTAGACCTGGGCACTTCCGAGAATGAGTATCAGTAGTAAACAATCGATATTTGAGAAATAAATCCATGTTGTTGGGCACATACTAGGCCCTAAAAGCAATTATCAGCCCTATTTGACCCCCTAATCAACAATGATCTAATTTTGGGCTAAATTTGAGGACAAACCTGTGCATCAAAAGGAAATTTTAGGAAAGCTAAGTGCTTCTATGGACTATATCAGTAGCAAGAACCATTTCTTCTTGAATTTGGAAAACCTGTCAACCTCAAATCAAGCATATTCATTTCACCATTCCCCTGATGCATTGTCCCATGTGAGATGGGCTATGAGATTCTTCCATCTACAGTTCTAGTATCTAATATGTTTTATATTTTCCATTGGTATTTCCACCTATAGTATCAATAAATCATTCTCTGTAATATATTTCGATTTTGATGACATCAAATGACTCTGAGAAAATTGCAGTTTATGGTTCTAACTTATAAACTTATATTTTGTGTATTGAATATTTTAAGTTTTTGTGCTTGATCATCAGTGTTTACATTGTTTACAATTGTACAGTGTTTACAGTTGTCAAATTTTCTCTTGCACTTTCCTTTTTGTGTGATTGTTCTCATTGATGTTCACTTGTACACATATCATGTTTGAAGAAGGATTTGTGTTCTACATTAATTTTCTATTAACATTTACCTCAGTAATTAACATAGATGTTGCTAATTAGTAATTACCTTATAACTTTTCCCTAAATAAAGTACAACCACTCTTTATATGTGAGCTTCAACTACAAAATAAACCAATAACTCTGTAATTCCTTCTTTACATAAGCGGTAAACTATCTAAGTGTTCATACAACATGTGTAGTCAAGTTTGTTTGCATCATGTTCTTGTAAAATGGAAGTGTTATAGGTCATCAAGCTATAAATTAATATTATATATTTTTCCTTGGTTTGTGCCATAATTTTATTTTCTCTTTGTTCCTTACACCATTTCTTTATATGATCTCTAGTACAGGAAGCACTAAAGAATGACCACATTCTGACACCTACAGAAGGAAGTGAAAAGGTACTTATCATTACGCTATGTTAACATAATTTATTCCAATATGCGAAAGGTAAAGTGGACTCTAGAGACTTCAATTACTTTTAGTTGACTACAATATAATTTCTATGGAGTAATTTACATAAGAGAAAATCATTCAGTCATTTTCTCAAATTTTGCAGCTGTACCAAAATAATATATGCTTTCCTTCAGCTCCTGAAGGTACCGAACAATCACAACAAATGTCTTTGATGCCTACTGATGGTCAACTTTTTATGGTTCATGAAGACACTGCCTTGGGACTTAGTCAGAGGTGGTTTTTATTATTTTAGATTGTTTTACATGTCCTTCAATTTGGTTATTTAAGACAATTTGGTATTCTTCACAATTTCTAAATATACGTTTCCATATTGGAGTGCGAATTAACGATACATGTGAAATATTTTTTTTTTAGAGATGTCATCTGTGTTGTAGATGCATCTCTTCCTGTTCCTTCAGGATTCATATACAATTGTAAACATGACAATATGGAGGACACATCCAGACAATTATCAACTTTTTCAAACCCATTAAATAGATGTGGGGTGAAATTGCACTTGGAGTATCAGGGTTCCTCATACCATCTTGATTGCCAATCCACTCGTTCTAATGTAATTGTAGAAAAGGAATCCAGTCCAGAATTGAGTCTACAAGGAACAACCATGGATTATGGCACCTAGCTGGTTGGCATGGGGTTTGATGGTCTGCCTCAACAGTGGCATTCAAGTTATAATCACATAGTAGGGTCACTTTTTGGCAAGAACTTATATTCATGGGTAAGCACCTTTTTATTTGTCAAGTATCCTATTCTGATAAAGCCACCTACAATTGACAAGACACTATATTTTTCAGTTCCATGTGTGCATCTCCCTGGTTTTGAAGAACACGTTTTGATCACTTACAATATTTGGCTAGCTATGGTTATGATTTTATAGCATAAGATGTTGAATGACGGTTATAAATTCAATTATAAAGAAACTATAATTGATGATTCTTTAATAGTTCTACCCTTAAGTCTTAATATTGTGATTTGTTATACAAAATACTTAGAAATGAATAGTCCATGACATGCAATCTTCTCTTTGGTAAATTCCAAAGAAACAGGATGATGGCCTCTTTTAACATTATGTAGAAATCATAGAAATTGTAAACAGTGGCTAATGACCATTGTAGATATGTTCACATACTTATGGGATATTTCACAATTAGTTATTTTAAATTAAGATGTAAGCATAAAAGAATGTATTGTCCATGTTAGATTCTTGGATTCTAATTATGTTCCTGAATGTTTTTTTTTTCTTGCAACAACAGTCTATGCCAATGTTTGGATCGGTTTCAGCTATAACTAGTCATCAAATCAACTCTTTTGAACAATTGGAGCAACCAATGGGAACACAAATGGATGCAGCACATGAATAACATGCAGGAGCTTCATGCATAGCTTCTTTAATGTGACAAAAGAACATTGGAAAATGTGCAGGTGCAAGATTATCCTATTTTGTACAATTTGTCTAGAACATACTTTGGAGTCTGAATTCCTTGTTAAGATTTTGATAATTAGTAGAAAGTGATTATCGAAAAAAATATGTTTCATAAGATTAAAATTATTTGGCTATGATCAAGTGAAATGAATGTGACTAATTTTGATGAGTTGGCTTATTGGACAAAGTATGAAATTTCAATTTCAATTTAAAAATGTAAACTAGAGGTGAGAGGACTTCTGAGATATTTAAATAATATTTCTGACAGAATTAGGCAGATAGATGGATAGAATAATCCTAGAAGCATAATGCATTGTTTAATTTATGTTTTGAAGTGCTAAACCTACTATACCAGTGGCATGCTAGAGTATTTTCTTTGTGAAACCCATCTCAAACAAAAACCTATTGAGGCCTGGAAAATCCCAGGTATCGACAGTAGGGATTCTTCCCAATAACCGCTCCCAAATAGATTGCTTATTGTTTGGTATGGGGAATCCATCTGGTTTACGGTCCGACTACCGTAGAGTTAAGTAACGGTTTAAAGTTGTTTTACCGGTTGCGGCTCGGTCCACTGTTTATGTGAGTTTTTTACGTTTTATAAATGATGTGAAAGTGCCTAAACTTAAATGCAGCTGATAAGGAAGCAAAGGATTCACAATGTGATGTGTAGGTTCTTACCTCTCATCTTATCTCCTTTATTTCTTAATCACAGAAAGTAAATAATAGCTAAGCTAAACTAAACTAATGCTAACTAACCTATCCTTAGGGAGCAAGATGATTATTTGTATGATTAATGTATTGTATTTTATGCACACCAAATTTTACAGATAGCTGATATAATTCAAAATACATAGAACACAACAGAAAGATTGACATAGAGATAGCTCATTCTTTATTAAAACATTCATTACTCATTTGTTGCACAAGATTCAAAACAAGGAAATGAAATAATTCACGACTAAGAAATAGTTCAGAGTTAGAACGATCTCACAAATTCGCATAGTCAGCTAATGTTAGGATTATTAATCCTCCCTTGTCCAAATTTGGTCATATGTCTAAATTGGGAGTCATGTCTAAATCAAGAGTCCATCCAGTCTATTTATAGTCATTAACACCATTGGGTCCACTTGACCTAATTGGGGCACATGTTTCAGTTACTAAAGTGTGGGGAACACTAATTGAGGCTCACTGCCACTTATTGCACTTGATTGCATAAGTTTAGGAGCCTCCTAGATCAATCCCTACAATTTAGGAAGCCACTGGGAGTGCCGAAACCAACCAAGGTCAGTTCACTTCAGTTAATGACTAGTCAAGCTAAGTTAGGAGTCAGTTACATTCAGTTCTAGTTCTCTACATTCAGTTAGCGCTAGGTTTACTTGACTGAACACATGTGGGGCGCATTTCTCACCTACCACTGTCAGTTAACCTTAGTCAACACTGAATGTAACACTTTATTTGTGTTTTAGAGCTCCGATGAACTCCAGTTATGGTTTAGACAAGGTCAGTTAACCATTGAGTCCTCCGATAGTGATTTAGACAAGGTCTTGGTTACCTACAATCAAGTAGAGTCTAATCAATTCGAAATTCCTCATGTGGATTCGAATTGCTTGTGGCTATTAAATCCATTGTACTTCATTGTAATTATCTATCTAATTACTATTTGATTAATGAAAAGCATTCACAGCTGCAAGCCATTTTTGCATTGTTTCATTCTTCAATAAATGAGTAAATTGTGTGATCTATCATGTGAGTTGTGTGTTTGTCCACAGATCTATGTGCTCAATTTAATATGGTATCAGATCCTTGGTGGACAAGGCACTTCTCCTCTTTAGATCTCCTATTGGATCATTTTTTGAGCAAAATTGCTCCTTCCGGCACTGCACTAGAAGCAAAGAATTTACCACTTAATACCCCAAGAAAAGGAATTGTTGATCAAGCATGCTTGATTAACTAAGCTAGGTGTGAAGAAAATTCCAAAAGTGCAGGATGTTCGACCTTACAGTGCCCTTTTTTGTTTTGCAGGTACAACTTCGAATGGATTCATCAGTTCCTCTTCTCACCCTGTCCTCAAACTATTCAGAATGGAAAAAGGAGATGATTTCATCTCTGATGAGAAAAGGTCTTTGTCGAGTGTCTATTGGACTTGATAAAGAGTGTTTTAGTAAGATTGATTGGATAAATATAAGTGATGGAGCTTTTGGAACAATAGAAACGGGACTTTCTCGTAGCTTGCGCTACCTCATTAGATCTTTTGAAGACT
>LPNX010469632.1:46866-95328 GCA_001517045.1 Pseudotsuga menziesii | reverse complement strand
CCTTGTCCAAATTTGGTCATATGTCTAAATTGGGAGTCATGTCTAAATCGGGAGTCCATCCAGTGTATTTATAGTCATTAACACCATTGGGTCCACTTGACATAATTGGGGCACATGTTTCAGTTACTAAAGTGTGGGGAACACTAATTGAGGCTCATTGCCACTTATTGCACTTGATTACATAAGTTTAGGAGCCTCCTAGATCAATCCCTACAATTTAGGAAGCCACTGGGAGTGTCAAAACCAACCAAGGTCAGTTCACTTCAGTTAATGACTAGTCAAGCTAAGTTAGGAGTCAGTTACATTCAGTTCTAGTCCTCTACATTCAGTTAGCGCTAGGTTTACTTGACTAAACACATGTGGGGCGAATTTCTCACCTACCACTGCCAGTTAACCTTAGTCAACACTGAATGTAACACTTTAGTTGTGTTTTAGAGCTCCGATGAACTCCGGTTATGGTTTAGACAAGGTCAGTTAACCATTGAGTCCTCAGATAGTGATTTAGACAAGGTCTTGGTTACCTATAGTCAAGTAGAGTCTAATCAATTCGAACTTCCTCATGTGGATTCAAATTGCTTGTGGCTATTAAATCCATTGTACTTCATTGTAATTATCTATCTAATTACTCTTTGATTAATGAAAATAATTCACAGCTGCAAGCCATTTTTGCACTGTTTGATTCTTCAATAACTGAGTAAATTGTGTGATCTATCATGTGAGTTGTGTGTTTTTCCACATATCTATGTGCTCAATTTAATAGCTAATACAGAAATAGTTATATCTAGCCACCCACACAACATGTATTTGAAACTCCACAGCTCCTTCTCCAGTAGAAAATTCGATTCCTTTATTATAATCAGAAATAGTTCCTCCTACAATAAGTATTTCGCATCAGAAAGATAGAAAAGTCCCATTCTATTCGACTTCACCTATATTTATACATCTAAAAAAAAAACTCTTGGTTTTCCTTCCCCTTGGGCTTCCTTCACATTCGGTTACAAAAGATTTGTGTTTAGTGCACTCTCCAAATAAGGGATAAATACAAAAATTATTACAAATATATTTCCATGCATACAAAAAGACAAAACACTTAAGTTGGCCCATTTAACTCATCAATGAATTTCTTCCATGCCTTAGCATCTGAAGCAATTATCTCAAACTCGGCTGGCTCCAAGAATCTGACTGTGACTTCATGTTTGGATGCCTAAGTCCTTATGTCATCCATCCTTGCTGGGAGTAGTCGAAACTGATCTTCTAAAAGGAAATTACTAAATGCAGCTTGAGCAATAACCCTTTCATCTAAGTTCTTTATCGATTGTATGCTGAGCTCCTCTTCCTGAAACCTAGCATGTAATTGCTGAAAATGTTCTTCATGAGGTGGAAGCTCATCTAGCCTCCACTTAGATGTTGTTTGACATCTGTTATAGGTTGTGAGTACTTTCTTTGAAAACTCCCTGCATTTATCCATTGTCTTTTGAACTGCCTCTACCAATTTCTCGACGGCTTTGTTGCTGAAACCTATCAGTTCATATTCAAGATGCAATCTTTTTGGATTTTTGACTGGTGTGTTTTCTAGAGGTTCCTTGGTTGTTTCCAACCATGTCAGTCTTCCTTGAATGACCTCTACAATGTCCTGAGTTTTTTCTTTGAACTCTGTAGCTATGGCTGATATTTCCTACAATCTATCGTCTATTTGTTTGACTTTGAAGACTTCTCCCGTGATCTGAACTTGCATTTGATAGATCTTATTTATGGGAAAAAGAGAATCCTTTGTTAGAGGTGTTATATTTGTCCTTTGTTCATTGGCTACTTTTAACAACACCTCCAAATAACTCTTCTGAGCTTCTAATCCTACTGCTTGGTCTTCATATTGTTTTTCTTTCTGATTAGCCGTAGACTTCTGTGCTTCTATCTCTGCAATTTTGTTTTCCAATTCCTCTTTCTCCCTGCTAAGGTTCATGTTTGACAACTTCAAATTATCTATCTCTTCGTCAAAACTTGATACTCTTGTTGAAGCTTTTCATAGTCCGAAAGAGTAGCTTCATACTTTCTTTTTGATTCTCTGCGTACTCTTTCTTCCTTCCTCAAGACCTCTTCCATCTTGGCCATTTTACCCTTGCACTGCTCGAGGGTCTCTATGAGCTTATCAATATTATGAGCATTCGCATATGCACTTGCAATGCCTAAGGAAGCCAACTGCTTCGGGTTATCTTCCACTTTTTTTACTACCATCCTTTCTATAACTGTGGTGACTGGGGGTTGGTTTCCTATCCTCAGAGTCTTCTCTGTCTTCCACAGGATTGATTCTTTTTGGGATCAAACTGTACATCTTCTAAGCATGCAACTTCATACTGCTTTGATGGAGTGAATGGCACCAACTATAGCTCAACTAAAGGAATATGTCCCCCTGTGAGTATATTTCCTAAAGTGGATGGAAGGTCCTCAAGGTTGCTCCGAACAAGGCTCCATCTTTGATCCTCACCACCTACATCATCCTGAATTTACTTGGTTTGTTATTCTGTTAACCTTTCTTGGTCTTGTACTTCTAGTTTTGGATTCAAAGCTTCTTGGGATATGGCCTTCTCTAGTTCAGTAATATTTTCTTGGATGGCCTCCTCTTTCTTTCTCTTTTCTTCTTCTTTCTCAATCCTAGCAGCTTATTCTTCCTTTTCTTACTGCTTTTCCTCAGCTAAGAGCTTTCTAGCCCCTTCTGCCATTCTTCGGGCAGTCTCTTCTTTTACTCTCCTAGCAGCTTCCTCCTCCTAGTTCTTTGATTCTAGATTACTACTTCCACTGCCTTTGTCCTTAGCTGCTACAGTATTTAGCTTCAACTTCTTGTTCAAAGCGGTCAAACTGTAAATGTTCCTAAACTTCTCTTATTCTTTGTCTATGTAGTCAACATACTCAAAATTTACTTTAAGTGAAGCCTTATAGGCTGCAACCTTTCCTTGAGAATCATTCCGATGAAAGTCCTTTTCACCAAAATGGAAATTTTCCAGCTCTTTAACAAATTCAGGGGAATTCTTGACTTTGGTAAACTTGTAACTACCCACATAGAAGGGAAAGGGTGGGAACACAGCCTTCTTCATATCAAACAAGTGGCTTCTGAATCCATTCAGAAAGAGTTGTCTAACAACTTCTTTGTGGACTATATAATCTGTCGCATACTTTGGAAGAAATTAGGGTGCTTTTGTTCCCCCATACATCCTCAAATACGTGCCTTCTTCTGAGAAAAATTAATCCCCATATTCTTTAATAGACTCCAAGGCTCCTTCAGATCGGCATGGACATTCTTCTAGAAAAATCAGCTTCTATAAGGGCATCAGGAATTCTTCACAGATCATTTTATAGTGATTATTATATTTATGAGACCCCAACATATGGTAAGTTGTATATATAGGGGATTTCCCTCCCTTACATGTACACTTTATCCCTTCAAATCGATGGCAGTAAAGTATGCAGTCTACTAAGAATGAAAGCATATAAAATTCAGACTTGCTAAGGTGCATACCTTCATGGTTTTCCTTGATGGAAGTGGACAATTTTTTGGCTATTATGTCAGCCCAGTTGAAGACTGTTCCTTTCATAGCTATATGGTAGATCAGTGAGATCTACCCAAACTTGTAAAAATTCCCATCAGATCTTCCATAAATATTATTCAACAACAACACTATTAATCTGTATGGGGTCTTTTGATGAGCTGTTTAGTACTCCCTTGATCGCTTGTTTCTAAAAGTATTTCCCTCAAGCATCATCATCTTAGCTGTGGCAGTGTAATCGAGTTTCAAACTCTTCACCCATTCTATTGTCACGCTAATTTCCTTTTCGGGAAAGCTGTATGCTGCTGATAAAAATGTGGGTGCGAAGGATGAAAATCCTTTATTCTCCATATCACTCATCAACATCCCCATTGTGTCTATCCTAGGTAGAATCCATCCAATAAATTCTGTACAAGGGAACATTTCTAGTCTAGTGGTCACCTTGGTTATCCCAGATCTCAGCATGTATCATACAGGACCAGGTCTTCCAACCCTGCTTCTGGAAATTTCTTTTCTACCAACCAATGATAAATCTGGCCCCATTTGAACTCGGGCTCAACTCCAGTTACTGCCTGTGTATCCTCATAAATGCTCTCTACCCTTGGTACAGGTGCAACCTCCGCAATTTCTACATTTGAGTCATAATCGACAATCTTAGCTTTTGTTTTACCTCTCTTCATCATATTATCTAACGTTGACTAGTGCAAAACCAGAACAAGTTTATCAATTACATCCTTAAACAAATTTATGCAATAAAACAAAAGGATACGATATTCTAAGCAAATTGTCCAAACAATCATCAGCATTTTTGTACTACCATGATTTCTTCAGCCATTAGGTCAAGACAAAGGACACAGGTCTGTGGGTCAAAACTTGGCAATAAAATTTCTAGATCTAGGAAAACCTCAACCTCTATACTCTAGTAGAGAAAACACAATCTAACTACTATGAGGCTATTCCACACTACGGCCCAAAACTCTGAAAGGCTCACAGCTCAAAGCCACCCTCCAACGCTCATGGTGGTGATGCCCTAGGTTTACATCTTTGAGCTTAACATCCCATGGCCAAAAAATAAAGCATTGAAACCTACGGGGTTTTCTTGGGACAAGGAGACTTTAAACCCTAAAAATGCCCGAAGGCGAGAGACTAGTTTGCTCCATACCGGCCAAAAAATCAGGTGTCTGGATAAACATCATAACTTGACAAACTGCAAGAAAAAATTCTATGGTCGAACGTGGTAAAACTCAGTGCAGGTATGGTGATGAGGGTAAGTTCTAAACCTAACAGGAAATGACAAAACTTAAAAAGAAAAGGAAAACCCCCCTTTTAAAACCCACAACCAAAATACCCCACTCTTCTTGGGAGAACTACCAACGACAGCTCAAAAACCTATTTAAAATTGTCAAACCAACAAAAAAGGATAAAAACCCTACCTAGCAGTGAACACTTAGTCGAAGGTATCCAGTAAGGACGTGCCACATAAGTTCCGTAGGTAAAATCCACCAATCGAACGAGTTCTCGAATGAGGTAAAACTGCAACAACACTTTCACCTTTCACTGTAAAAATGATGGTGAAAACACCGTTCCCCGGGTATAAATAGACAATTGCCGGCTAAAACCTTTAAACACGGTAGTTAAAACAATTAATTCACACATGCGTGGCCAAACATCGTTGGTGCCAAACATATCATATCAGGTAAAAAACGATAAGCCATTGTGCAAAGGGCCCTGACTACGATGGCTTGATACATCCCACCACAACCGCAACACCGGATTCAGACTCAACAATGCCCCCTCCTTCCCTTTGCGGCTCAGCAATCACAATAACAAATCGATGAGGAATACTAGACATCAGCCTCCATAGCGGCTCCAAGCTTAAAACCTCTCCACCATAGCATCTTTGGAGAGAAACGGATTGTTAAAAGGGAAACTCCTCCGCCATAGCGAAAATAGCAGAGAAAAACATATGTCGTAGTGGGTCTAAAAAAATGGCACATTTACTGCAAATAAACTACAGACATGCCCACCGTTGCGACAGAATGACAAGACCACCACCCAACAATGGCGGGCGAAGAATTCATAAGAATTTTTGATCGTCAACACTACTCTCCCTCAAAATAAAAAGGTCAAGAGGTCAAAAGGTCACCCGCCGTTCTGGCTTGAAACAAAAAGTTTTCCCTCTATAGCGGGTCAGAAACATTTTCTACCTTAGTAAAAATGAAAATCTGGGAACTCTTCCATGATAGGAACAAACCACAAAAGATGGATTTAAAACTCAAAAGTGTCTAAGAAGAAAAACTAGGATTCTAAAGAGGGTCCTAAAAAATAAAAATAAAAATTAGGGATAGTTGTAGCAGCAACAAAACTCCATTCTAGAATGCATTTATTGAATCTGGGTAATTAATGTGTTGCGAGAGAAAACCACTGCATTTTATGTCAAACCTATCCATTTATTGAATAAATACCATCCTATACTTCCCATGTTTCTCCAAAAATATTTAAAAAAATTCATAAAATCAAACTCTGATGAAAACCCTAAACCTAAACCTTGTTCATCAAATACCAGTTCCCATTGCGGGCATTTCCTCTCATAGAATTTGGAGTTTGTCTGAAGCTGTTACTCAAGAGTCAAGACTCTGCTACCAAGTTGAAGATATCTTTGTTTGGGTTAATAAAGTCTTCAAAAATTGGCAAGGATTTGTAGTATCCTTGTGCTGAATATGGTACTCCTAAGCCTGAGGAATTAGATTGTTTAATGTGAAATTAAAGGTGGTGGATGTATTGCTGGTGTTTCTTTTCATTAGAGCTAACTCTATGGATTCCAAGAGAGATGACAATAATCACGGGTTTCCAAAAAAATTGGAGGACTTTGATGATGGATAACAATGTGAAAATATGGATAGAGATAAGAAGAGGCAAGGAGATTGTTCAGAAGTATGTAAAGAAGATCAAGATTCTGTATGTTATGATTTAAGAGAGGTGTCATGAAAAAAATAGGTCCAGATATATGGAGAAACTCAGTTAGAAATGAATGAAGGCAGATATCTGGGTTCCAGAAGAAGTGAGAACCATATCTTATTCCGAAATTGGAGGTAAAGATGAAACCCTTGTGAAAAATGATTGTATTGATTTGGGAATTGGAGAGCTAGAGAAGGAAATCTCCCATCTTACACAAAAACTACCAGAATTAAAATTGCAAAATGCTTGTGAGACACCTTCCCAAGTAATTGGTATTCAACACAAATCTAGTGATAGAAACACACCAATGAGAATTTCAAATAAGATAGAGACAAGAAACGGTCATCGAGAAGAGAGTTCTAATAAGAGAAAAAAAAGGAAGGGTTGTCTCTGCTAAATTTCTTCAATATAGTTCGAAATCCCAACCAAGATTTAAGAAAAAGAATGAAAAAATGACGACAAAGAGCATTGTCAGTGGGACAAGTCCTCATATTCAAAAGAAATCTGGGTCATCTAGGCCTCAGTTAAGAAGTTGTCCTAGTAAGGTAGGTTGTCTCAAAGAAGACAAGTTTGAAGGGCAGAAAGATAACATTGGCAAGAAATTGAACCAAAATAAAATAGATGTGTCTAAGGATTGAAAAGGATATGGATATTCTTTTGGAATATTTGATGGAAAGGAGAACATATCTCCATGCTTAACACTTTTAGAGAAGAATCACAATTTTTTTCCAAGTTCAAATTCTAAGAAGTTCCAAAGGATGAAAGGAAGCTAGGAAAAGGCTTGCTTGAGAATTTCAAGAAGCTTGGTGACAAACAAGGAATGATCTCCAATCTCTTCATTATACCATTAGATGTTGCAAATAATAATGATATGGGGTTGAGTAATTTCATTGTGGTGAAGTAATGTGCATCCACAATATACATCGAAATAAGCAAGGTGCATTGTAGAATGCATGTGGGGTCATATGAGGGGTATAATGTCAATATTGTAGATTTTTCACTAGTTTTCAGCACCGGTTTCAAGTAAAATTTATATCACTGTTTATGACATCCTTAGAAAAATAAAGTGCTGGAAATAAACAAAAACTTTTAGAATTAAAACACTACTGTAAACAATCTTTTCAGTGACAGGAAATAAAAATTAGCACGCCATTTAATCACACAGAACACTAGGATTTTTGGCCAATGGCCCTGGAAAAACCCACTAGGGGAAAACCAGTCAGAGAGAGAGTATTTTTATTTTTTAGGAGAAGTTTATCATTTACAACATTACATAGAAAATATCAAAACAACTTATCTCAACCTAGAAGATAAATTTCTATCTCGATTTGCATGCTGAGCAGCAAAAATCAAACTCTGATTTTTTTTATTTTTTTTCTGTTTTATGCCTCAATTTCCATGCCATTGTATGGACTGCACGAACAAACTGTACGAATGGTATGGACTATATGGAACTAGAAATTCGTGCCAAAAAAATTTATTGAAAATCATGCCCAGAAATTTTCCTCGAAAACCATACCTTATGGACTATACAGACCAACAATAAATGTTTTTATCTTCTCCTCAATTTCCATGCCCTCTTTGCTGCTTTCCTTTCCCTCGATTTGTGTGCTGGAAAATTTTTCCTCTTTGCTTAAGAAAAATGGAAACTTTCTCTCTTCTCTCTCTCAGCTCTCTCTTCTCACTTCAATCTGCAAAAGTGAGGCAAAATGTCTTTCCCGTGCCTTTTTGAGAAAACCCTAGGGTGAGTCTAATCTAACGGTGGAGATTAGAGTAGATCAAGGGTTGAAATTAAATGCTCATATTTTATTTCTAAAATATTAATTTCACTCACCCACTTAAATTTATCAAAAAGTGACTTTAATGCTCTAAAGTCAAATTAAATGCTTTTACTTAAGTCATTTAATGCAAGGGTCACTTTATGTCCCCTCTCTAAGTGACTAAGGAAAAATTCACTAGGGGAACACTTCCCTAGGTACAAAACTAACACTCCCTTTTATCGAGGAAGGTGTTCTACACCACTCCCAACTTGTCTCTGAAAAAGACAAACTTGCCCCTCCCCAAAGACTTCGTCAAAATGTCAACTACCTGCTCATATGTGGAAATGTACTGAAGCAGCACTGCCCCTTTCTGAACATAGTCTCAGATGAAATGATACCTGATCTCAATGTGCTTTGACCTATCATGGAAAACTAGATTCTCAGAGAGCTGGATGCACCTCTGATTGTCACAGTAAATAGTCATAGGCCTAAGCTCTTGACCAAATAAATTCACCAGCAACTTGCGAAGCCACAAGGCCTCACAGCTGGCCAAACTGGATGCCATGTACTCAACCTCTACAGTACTCAATGCAATGGACTTCTACTTCCGACTGAATTACGACACTGCTACCGAACCCAAACTGAAACAACATCTGGAAGTGCTCTTTCGATCTGCCACATTGCCTGCCCAATCTGAATCTGTATAGCCAACCAATATGATCCCCTCTGACCTCCTGTAGTCCAAACAAAAATCCATTGTCCCTAAAAGATAGCACAACACATGTTTTCTAGCGACCCAATGCACACTCCTAGGCTCAACCATGAACTGGCTAAGAGTGTTCACTGCAAAACACAAATCTGGCTGAGTGTTGACCAGATACATCAATGACCCAATAAGATGACGGTATAAAGTAGGATCCACCAACTCTCCCTTAGAAGCATGAAGCTTCTTCCAGTTGGTGATCATAGGTGTCGACATAGGCCTGCAATCCTTGATACTGAATCTCCTCAAAATATCAACTGCATACTTTCCCTACCCCAGGAAAATATGTCCAGGATCCTGTCAAACCTCCAATCCCAAAAAATAATGCATCAGCCCAATATCAGTCATCTCGTACTCTGCTGCAAGATCCATCTTGCAAGCTGCAATGGGTCTCTCTCTCTCCCTGTGATAAACAAGTCATCAACATATAGTAGAATAACAAGCAGATCATCTCCAACCATGATGAAGTAGATATTCGGATCTGCTTCACTCTTATGGAACTCCATACTCGACAAGTAAGAATCAATCCTAGATTACCAAACTCTTGGATATTGCTTCAGCCTGTAAAGGGCCTTCTTCAACCTGCATACATGTGTCTCTCTGTCATGTATCTCAAAGCCCTAAGGCTGCTCAATGTAAATCTCCTCCTGTATGATCCCATTGAGAAATGCGGTCTTCACATCCATATGATGGATCTTCCAACCCATTTTCTCCGCAATGGAAATCAATGCCCTGATAAACGTATATCGAGCAACCGGCACAAAAGTATCATCATAATCAATTCCCTCAACTTGTGAAAACCCCCGCACTACAAAACTGGCTTTGTACTTCTCCACACTCCCATCTGCCACATGCTTCAGCTTGTAAATCCAACGAGAAGTTACCACTGACTTCCCCTCTGGTCTCGGAACAATATCCCATACATCATTCTTCATGATGGAATGGTACTCATCCGTCATGGCATCTCTCCATGCCGAATGCTGGGAGGCATCCTCAAAAGTAGAAGGCTCAAAATCTCATGTATAATCCACCAACACCATACCCAATATGTCAAGCATCTTGATGGCTCTCACCTTGTCACTGGGTGTCCTAGCCTTTAAGGCATCCTTCAAGGTCTCCCGAAGCCACTTAGGATTCTTCTTCCCTGAATGTTCTTCCCACACTAGTTTTTCCTCATCTGAAGAACTACCAGAGCTAGAAACCCCAGTCACCTGTGAACCAGAAGCTGGTGTGCCAACACCAAGTGTACCCTATAATCCTGATCTCAATCCTAATCTTGATCCCCTGTAAGGTGTACCTGTAATATTAGACCCATCACCTGTCCCCAAAGACCCTGTTGGCCTAACCACCAAATCTGGTGAACCTGTGCCAATACTATGGGGTCCTGTAACCCCGGAAACTTGTGATCCTAACTATTGTGTAGATGGAACCTGTGTCACAACCTAAAGTGCAGGGACCTGCTGCTCTCCTTGCTCTAACTCTCTCGACCTCCTGAAGGCTCGCTCCTCCTCAAACTTCACATCCCTGCTCACCACCACTTTCCTCTAAGAGGGAAGATAAATACAGAAGGCCTTTGCAATCTCATCATAACCCAAAAAGATGCCCTTCTCTGCAGTGGACTCTAACTTTGTCCTCTTCTCTGAAGGGACATGAGAGTAATTCAGACTACCAAATATATGAAAATGGCCAACTTCAAGCTTATTTCTTGAAAAGCACTCCTTAGGTGTCATGTTCCCCATTGCCCGATGGGGACTCCTGTTCTAAAGGTATACAGCAGTGCTACAAGCCTCATCCCAGAGAAAGAAAGGAAGTGACTGGTCATGTAACATAGCTCGAGCTGCTCCAACAATGGACCTATTCTTCCTCTCTACTACTCCATTCTGCTCTGAAATATATAGCACTGTCAACTGTCTCCTGATCCCCTCCTGTCTGCAAAATCCATCAAACTCCTTGGAGTTATACTCACCCCTGTTATCCGATATCAAGACTCGGATATTCCTCCCTGTTTGGTTCTCCACAAGAGCTTTGAACTATTGGAACCTCTGCAAGACTTCCTCAGACTTCTTGCTCTTCAGAAAGTAGATTCAGGTCTTCCTAGAATGGTCATCAATGAATGTCACATAATACTCGTATCCTCTCAAGGACACAGAAGAAATAGGTCCACATAAGTATGAATGTATCAAGTCAAGAGTACTAGCTGACTTGCTATCACTGCTCGAAAAAGCAGTCTTTGTGTACTTTCCCAAAGCACACCCCCTGCACACATCATTCTTCCCTGTGCTAAACTCCGTTAAAACTGTCACCATGTGCCTCAACAACCCCAAGGCTGGATGATGCAAGTGAGCCATCCTCATATGCCAAATCTCACACAACTCACTGCTGCTGCTATGTGCTAAAGCATGATGCAGCTGAAACAAGAGCCTATACAGTTTTCCACATATTGCTCCAATGGAAACTGAAGCAGATGGTCCTACAATCTTGGGAAACATATGCACATTTCCATCTAGGAAATACACCCCAAGACCCTAATCCTCAATCATGGAAACTGACATTAGGTTCTTCTTCAACCCAGGTACATACAATACATCCCGCAATACCATGGGACTCATGGACTCCCTTTGAAATGTAATGGTCCCACGTCCAACTACACTGACTACTGAGTCATCTCCTAACACAACCTCCACATCTGTATTTCATGTGAAAGCTCGGAGAACATCTCACGAGCACCTGTCATGTGGCTCGAGGCTCTGCTATCTATGTACCAAGTGCTGGAAGTAGATGCATTGTAAGAATGGTTTGTCAACTAAGAAAACTCCCTCTGTCTATCAACATCTGCACTTGTGAGAATGGATGCTCTCTCTCTCTCTCTCAACATGCCCAGTGCATAGTGAAAACTCACTCTAAAATCTAGCTGCAAAATCATCGATCTCAGCTGAAGCGGTTGTCTGCTGCTTCTTCTTCTTCTTGTTCGAACACGTAGCAACATAGTGTCCTATCTTGTGACATGCAAAGCACTTCACAATGCTCATATCCTTCTTCTGCTCATCCTGCTGCTGCTTGGCCCCACCCTTCTTGGGACCCTTCTTTCTCTTCTTCTTCCCCTTTGCTGCCAAAGCCACATCCTCCTCATCTCCCCTACTAGTAGAACCACTACACTGTAAGAAACCCCTCCGAGTCTCCTCCTGAACAAATTCATCACATACTCTATCCCAATCAAGTAAGTTCTCTCTAGCCACCAACCCCTGAACAAACACAGCCCAAGGTGCAATCACCCCATTCATGGCTACCAGCACTAACTCGGAACCAGTAATAGCCTCACCAACAGCTGCAAGCTCATCTCTCACCTGAGAGATCCTAGTAAGATAAGTCATACACATCTCACCTTTGACCATCTTGGCGTTCTTCAACTTCTCTCTAAGCAGCATCTTCCTATTTTCATTAGTACTCTAAAACAACCCGGTCAAAGCACTCCACATCTCATGTGCATGATCCTTCTCGGAAATGTGAGGAATAACATGATATTTAACAGCATCTAAGATTATCCTCATGGATTTAATATCTTTCTTATTAAAGGCTACAAGAAACACTAATGGGATTTGCTGTAGTGTTTCTAACTACTTCCTCCCACAACTCATTCTCCCTCAGCACAAGTAAAACCTTGGCTTTCCATGAGACAAAGTTTGTTGCCCCATCCAACCTATCCTCATTTCTCAACCCCACATAAGTCATTTTCTCAAAGAACAAGTTTCAGCAAAATGTACTACTGTCACAAAGGTTTTTCTGAATTCTGGAAATGACTGTTTCATTGCTAAAATTTAATTTTCTACCACAATTTGCTCTAATACCATGTAGATTTTTCACTAGTTTTCAGCCACCAGATTCAAGTAAAATTTATATCACTGTTTATGACATTCTCAGAAAAATAAAGTGCTGGAAATAAATAAAAAAATTTAGACTTAAAACACTACTGTAAACAATCTTTTGAGTGATAGGAAATTAAAATCAGCACGCCATTTAATCACACAGAACACTAGGATTTTTGGCCAATGGCCCTGGAAAAACCCACTAGGGGAAAACCAGTAAGAGAGAGAGTATTTTTATTTTTCAGGACAAGTTTATCATTTACAGCAATACACAGAAAATATCAAACCAACTTATCTCAACTCGGAAGATAAATTTCTGTCTCGATTTGCGTGCCGAGCAACAAAATTCAAACTCTGATTTTTTTTGTTTTCTTCCTCGATTTCCATGCCACTATACAGAATGTACGGACGAACTGTATGGACAGTACGGACCTCGAAATCCATGCTCAATTTTTTTTTTTCGAAAATCATGCCCAGAAATCTGCCTCAAAAATCGTGCCTGCTGCCTCGAAAATCGTGCCTACTGCCTTGAAAACGAACTATACGGACCAGCAATAAATTGTTCTATATTTTCCTCAATTTTTGTTCCCTCTTTGTTGCTATCCTTTCCCTCGATTTGCATGCTGCAAAATTTTTCCTCTTTGCTCAGGAAAAATGGAAACTTTCTCTCTTCTCTCTCTCAGCTCTCTCTTCTCACTTAAATCTGCAAAAGTAAGGTAAAATGCCTTTCCCATGCCTTTTTGAGAAAACCCTAGGGTGAGTCTAATCTAATGGTGGAGATTAGATTAGATCAAGGGTTGAAATTAAATATTTTATTTCTAAAATATTAATTTCACTCGCCCACTTAAATTTATCAAAAAGTGACTTTAATGCTCTAAAGTCAAATTAAATGCTTTTACTTAAGTCATTTAATGCAAGGGTCACTTTATGTCCCCTCTCTAAGTGACTAAGGCAAAATTCACTAGGGGAACACTTCCGTAGGTACAAAACTAACAAATATACTAGGTAGATATATAAACGGGTATAAAAAATGTAAATGAAAAAATGGATATATACAATCTATAGTGAAAATAGGGATTTTTTTAATTTGGGAAGGCATATTGGGAGGGGGTTAAAAAAACGATTTTGGGAGGTATTTTCCAATATTTATTGGAATTAGGGGTATTGTTTCATATGAAAGGAACATGATATGGCATGGTTTCACTAAGTGAAGACCCCATGAACACTGATACGTATGATCTAGGTCGTTCCTAGGTGCACGGTGGGGACATCAGTTTGACTGAAGGAGTTGACCACTGTTGTGGTAGAATCTTAAAATAATAAGGAAAGAAGGAAACACACTACATAGACAGAAAGTATGCGCACAAACAATATGCAATAATTCGAACCAATTTATATTATTACTTCTTATCCATAAATATTGATTGATTGATCGAATGATGTATACTACAATAGTGCACATGTTTATATAGAGTGTTGAGACACTTGGGTGACTACCCGTTACGTTCAGTTACAAAGAAGTTATAACGGTTCAAAAGTTCAATCGTCGAAGACAACAGGAAGACAGAGAGACAATCTATTGATGTTTGACAGTCGTCGGTGCCGACAAGGAATGTCAAGATGTTGTATGTTGAGCACGAAAATTTTCAAGGTTGTCGAAGTTGGTTGTGTCGAGATTAGGACTTGTAAAAGACGATACCAAACCTATCGAATTTGGTTGTGTCAAGGTTTGGACTTGTCGAAGTTGATACGAAACATGTTGAAGTCAGTTGTGTCGAGGTAGTCGAAGTGTTAGACTTTGTCAAACTTTGACAATATGCCAACTGTTGAGTGGATCATATAGACTTCAACCAAGTACAGTGTAAGACCTTGTTATCCACTAAGTTTCACTTAGGGGATTTCTATTGAACCACCAAAGTATTGAACAAGTCAATTGTTCATTGTCAGTTCTCAAAAGTTATGTGGTTACATCAAGACCATTTGTGGTCCCCCTTTTTTTAATAAAACACATGTTCATACCCCTTTGGGGCATTGTAATAAATGCTCTAACATAGCAAATGTTTTGTAAAGGACTCAGCTTCCTAGGACTTGTCCATCAATCTGATCATTCCAAGGTGTTTTTTCCCTTGTTAATTATGCAATGTTGAATAAGTTTCGAGTTTTTCATCGTTCCTCCAAAGCTAGAATGGTCGTCTTGGTGGTTATGCCTTAATAGATTATTAAATTTCATGATTCTATGTATATAAGTGTGTTAGGCCTTGATATTGAGTCGTATGGACATGTACTAGGTACCCCTAGAGTTTCGTCTGATTCTAAGAAAAATATTTTTTCCTGTTTTTAAGCCATTTTTAATGGTTTAATTAAAAAAAATTCAAAATGTAAAAGAAGTGTGATTGGGAGTTTGTTTTTGGTGTGGATGGGCTCATTTTCAAGCTCAGAGCACCTCCTTTACCCTGCGACCCTCTTTTACCATGCTCCGGGTGGCTATATCGTCCCGTATGGCATTATTTCACTAAAATGCTACAAAACATCAAAAAATGCTAAATATGACCAATTGCACAAAGTCAAAGGTTTGAAAAAGTTAAAAAAAACATTTAAAATTTTGATGGAATTACATGGAAATTGATACCATGATCATGTGCCTCCCTTCTCCAATCATGTAGTAACTCAAACTTTGGTTAAGGTTGGAGGTAGCGAATGTTTTAAGTAAGTGATGGCATCAACTACTAGAGACTCACACTAAACACCATGTGAAGTAGTGAATGGATGAGGGTCGACCCTTCTCCATGTTTTAAAGCACTTTAAAAACTTTGGTTAAAATTATTATGGAGAAAGCTTGTAGCTAGTGAATGGTTGGCTCATAATGAAAGTGAGTTGTTGGTAGAAAACTCACACATGAGGGGAGAGAGATGCTGACCTCATGAGGATCACGAGTGGTAGCAGTGTGAAGTGGCAAATTTCGAGTGGATTGGTAGAGTTTGGCAGGAGAGGTGGAATTTACCTCTCTAGTTTAACTCAGTTTAACTCAAATCAACTCCCACTCAATATTCAATGTAGGTAGCACCCCCCAGGAGTTTGTAGTTTCTATTTAAGTGAGGCCTTCTTCCTCTTTATGGATGGATGGAAAGAACATATTCTCCTATATGTACTATTTTTTTATTGTTGATAAATAAAATTGAGACTTTGGAGGTCTGAATTGTGCAATAAATTTCATGTATGTGATGTTGTGCATGTATTATTGGGGTGAAACCTAACTAGCTATAATCTTGCTTTCTTCAAGTTGTAGATATCTTCTAGCATAGAAGGTTATTTCTAGTCCATTAGGAAAACATTTGAAGATCCAAGTTTCTTATTTATGTTGTGTTATTTAATATCCGGAGTAGTAGACTGTAGTAGGAAATACTTATACTCTTCGTATTTATCCTAACATAATATACTAGATTAATCTCTTTTGTTGAGGGTGACTGTAGCTTGACAGGTCATCTAGGTTGAAGGAGATCTTGAGCTCAGTTGCATCTTGATCTCCTTCAATACATTTTTGTGGATCTAACTAATATTCAAATTTTAGGCACTCATATTTTCACAAAGCAAAAAGATTCAGCAGCTAAGGTTGAGGCCTTCCACCTCATAAAAAAACTACTATATTTTTCCAGTTACCTTTATTTTGAAAAGTTGCAAGCATAGATCTAATCCTAAAAGTTAAGTATGTTTATTTATAAAAATCTCTTGCATGACATAGATATTTAGCATCAAAACACTTATATCTAACATCATGTTCTTAGTATTTGAAATACCAAAATTTTGCAAGTACTAAGTAGTGTAAAATTTTAGTGTATTTTTGCATCTAACCCACTAATTTGGCATCTCAAGCTTGTTGGTTTTTATCATTTCTATGGAAAATTAGAGAGAAGTGTTGCCGAATTTTTAAATATTAAGTCATTCATAGAACCCATACTCAATCCTTCCTCCCCCCTCTTCATTCCTCATCTTCTGGGCAACAATTTCGAGCCCTTTTGACCCATTTTCAAGGGTCAAAAAGTGCCTTAATTTTCAAGAAGTTTGATTGTAACAAATAATAAAAGAGCAAGTGGGATAATAGCTCCCACACCCCTCTTCCCCCATTTGGGGGAATTTTGTATCGTCCTTTGATGTGATTGGATTTTTTTCCTTCTTTTAGTTAAAAGTTTTAGATTAGTTTTGCTTCGTTATCTAGATAGATTCTATTTCAAAGGTTACTTTAGAATCTTTAGTTTTTTATATATAGATTTTTAGATATAACTTAGTCTTGACCTATTGAGTAAGGATTTGTCCTAAAATAGATCCATGACTGTAGTTTCCTTATATGAAAAACTGATGTACTTCTTAGAATAAATCACAAGCACACAATCCGTCCTTAAAGGGTTGTATAGATTAGTACATAAATGTTACTTTCTTTCACTAAATCGGAACAAACATTTGCTTATACCATGTATGCTCTACCACTCACAGCTTAGTCTGAGACTTTGGGATATAAAAAGCGGTATTGTGTATTCATTAATTCCTCACATCTAATTAATCAAACTCACATAATAAAATTCACAACCCTCAAAACATTACAGAAATCCGGCATAATAATCCTGATAAATAGTGTGCAAATTCTTCAGGGAAAATGGGAACAACTAGAAAGCGATCGTGGGGCCCTGTTAGGCTATATCCTTGTTAGTGTAGTGTTGAACACCCCCCACAACTCCATCTAACCCACATTTTCTCATGTGGAACCACTCTTCTCATAATCCAGACATATTCCCAGTACCTCACGGTATATCAGGAATCCCCTTTTCCCCTAACTCACTCACCATATCCATGTTTAACTTAAAACGAACCAAGAGACATTTGAAAAACACTGTATGTTTTCAGCAGCATCACACCATTTTATTTTACTCCATTGGCACTAGTCTCCATTTGCAACAATACTCTACAATTTGCTTAAATATCAATTCTTTAAAACTTGCTTAATATTTATATGTTGATGTTGTCTCTTATATGTTGTTGAAATAATTCTTATCTTTGAAAATAATCTTGAATCAGTAATTTAATTCTAAACAACTCCTAACAACCATATCATCCATAATTAATAAACTTCAAGATCCTTAGAAATTCTTTCTTAGGGACTACCCCCCTTGGCTCCATTAGGAGTGGCTTAAACAGAGGAGTCAAGAGTAGGTGACAGTACCTAAATCGAGACTTCCTTCCAAGGACACACCAAGCATATTGAATTTTTCTACTTTGTTCCTCTCCCCTGAATAATGTTTATCTCTCTCTCTTCCATCTTGCACAATTTCTTGAGTGAGAAATGTGTTTGAATGAGGAGGGAACTCATCTATTTATATACATCAAATGGGAAGTCTAATAACCAAACAAGGCTGATTTCATCTCTCTACTAGGGCCAACTTGTCTTGGGAGACACAAAATAATATTTTAATAATACTTTTGTGGGTACTACTAACCTGATTTACAACTGAGGTTTCATCTCAAGACTTTACATGACCAATTACATCAATGACATCCCTAATCAGAGGAACACCATCTCCGAAAGGAGCAATAATAATAATAATAATACAAAATAGAATATATTCCACAATTACATTTTTTTAACACTCCCTCTTAACAAGGAAGGTATTCTATAACAACGGTAACAAAAAAAACATTTGTACAACTTACTGGTAAGTCTATATGTCATAGGAAGTTTTCAATAATTATATCATCATCGTCTCGACACATCATCACGGGCATCATCTTGAGCATCAAATTTCGGCACATCATCATGGGCATCACATCTCAACACATCATCACAAGCATCACATCACATCATCTCAAGCATTTTTTGGAGTATCAGTACAATCTTCACATGGTATAACTGTCGCACCTATGGGAATATAAAAACAAGTGGACTAACTGCCACTCCCGGTGATAGGGCCTTGTGTTGGGTTCCAAATGTTCATCAACATCTGTAGGTTTTGGTGTAACAGAAAAAATTACATGGTATCAAAGCATAGGTCTCAGGTTCAATTCCCTTGAGCTACGCCGGAGGAGGGGTGTTGGAGTATCGGTACAACCTTCACATGGTATAACCACTGCACCTCTAGGAATATAAAAAATGGTGGACTAACTTCCACTCCTTCTGATAGGGCCTTGTGTTGGGTTTCAAATTTTCATCAACATCTACAGGATTTGGTGTAACAACAAACCTTACATGGTATCAGATAATAGGTCTCAGGTTCAATTCCCCCGAGCTATGCCAGAGGCGAGGTGTTGGAGTATCGGTACAACCTTCACATGGTATAACCGGCGCACCTCTGGGAATATAAAAACAAGTGGACTAACCGCCACTCCTGGTGATAGGTCATTGTGCTGAGTTTCAAATGTTCATCAACATCTGTAGGTTTTGGTGTAACGCCGAACCTTACAGCATCATCATCTAGAGAATCGCCTGCAATTTCACAAATACAAACACAGCACAACATCCACAAATTAATGTGGAATCACCGACAGCATAAAGAATGTTGGAATCTCATCGTCTACAAATGAATGCAGGACCACATTGTCTACAACTGAGTGCAAGACCACAACGTCTGCAAATGAATGCAAGGACACATCGTCTGTAACTGAGTGTCGGACCAAAATGTCTACAAATGAATGCAAGACCACAACGCTCATAAATGAATGTCAGACCACATTTACTGCAACTGAATGCAAGAGAGTTCACAAATGAATGTCGGACCACAACATCTGCAAATAAATTCAAGACTACAACATCCACAAATGAATGCCAGACCACATCGTCTACAACTGAATGCAAGACCGTCCACAAATGAATGACGAACCACAACGTATGCAAATGAATGCAAGACCGACTGCAAATGAATGCAATACCACGAACTCCGCAAATGAATGTAATGTTAAGTTTTATATGCTTCCTTAGCTTAAGTCCTAACTTGATTAGGATTTAATACATTTTCATAATAGAAACATAAAGAGGATCACTTAAAGAAGCACAATCATAAGGTACACAACATTTTATCGTGGGAAAACCCTAAAGGGAAAAACCCAGCAAAACTTCCTCAATATATATTACAAGTATGCAATGACCAAATACCAAGATCTCATATATAGAGAGACCAAACCCCAAGAATAAGACCCAAAACACCAAAGACACTAGTCCTCCTCCTTCTATGTCCCTCCTTCTTTATCTCTCTTATGCAACACAAGTGTCTGCGAGCGTGTACAAACGAGGGAGGGAACCTCCTTATTTATACTAAACTTCCCAACTAACTTTTATCCTAACTGGGTCAACCTATCCAACTGACATGGTCGACCTACCGAGGTAAACTTCACAATAATAATTATATTCTTATTTTTTGGGTGTTATTGACCCGAATTACAACTGAGGGTTTACCTCATGACTTTTACATGAGCTTTTACATCAGTAACATCAGTAACATGGATTTGGAGCATCATCATCATCTGTTGGAACATCATCATATGCAGCATGGGACTAGGGAATCATCATGTGCAGTATGGAACATCATCATTTATAGCATGGGACTGGGGAATCATCATCTGTAGTATGGAACATCATCATCTACAAAAAAACTAATACATCACTAGAATCGATAGCACAAGGATGGATCATCAGCATAAAGTTGAAATAGAAACAACAAGGACATCACAAGGTTGGCTCATTAGCATAAGACTGGAATAACAACAATGAAAGCACAAGGATAGCTTATCAACATAAATATGGAATAACAACAACATGTGGCAACATCATCAAAAACTCAAGGTTGGAGTAACATCATCTATGGTATAACAACCAACATGATCCTTCCTTTCGAATTACGAGAACATGGACAACATATCTGTGGTACTTAGAAAATCCTTCCTTTCGAAATTGTGGGATCAAGTCTCTGCAGAGCTACCAATACTAATCACAAATAACACATACATACATAGGACAATCCTTCTATTCAAAATTATGGGATCAAGTGCACCACTGACATCCTAGACGATCCTTCCTTTCAGAATTACGGGATCAAGTCCACTTACTAATATTTTAGACAATCCTTCCTTTTGGAATTACGAGATCAAGTCCACTACTAACATTCTGGATGATCCTTCCTTTTAAAATTATGGAATCAAGTCCACTACTAACATTCTGGACAATCCTTCCTTTTGTAATTACAGGACCAAGTCCACTCACATCAATATTTAAGATGATCTTTCCTTTCAGAATTATGGGATCAAGTCTAAGGATGATTATTCCTTCCACATGAACATTTAAGACGATCCTTCATTTTGGAATTATGGGATAAAGTCTAAGGATGATTAGTCCTTCCACATCAACATTTAAGAGGATCCTTCCTTTCGAAATTACACGATAAAGTCTAATAATGATCCATCCTTCCACATAAACATTTAATACGATACTTCCTTTCGCAATTATGGGATCAAGTCTAAGGATGATCAATCCCAACTAAGCTACACTTTGTGATCAGAATTCCATAGTATCAATACTACTCCCCCTTTCGAGGGAAGTCCTTACAGACAACACCAAGATTGTCTCAGAAGTGTTCAAAATTCACACGAGACAAAGGCTTATGTTGATCGCAATGGTCACACTGAGGGGGAGGTGAATCAGTGTGTGAGCAATTTAAACCTTTTTAAAATTTTGTTAGTCAATCAAAGTTTATCAAGCATTATGTTATCAATTACATCATCATATTCATCACCCAAATAAACCACGAGTCATAAGCACAATAATAATACAAAGAGAGACACACCAATATATGTAATGTAAGCTTTATTTATGGTAATGGAAGACTTCAATCTTCACGATTACAATTAGCACCAACTGATGAAAAGAGCGCCAACTCTTATAACATGAACCGGCCTGGTTTTCTTAGCTCCAGCTAAGAAAGGGTTGAGGAGTCCAATCCTCAAGTGCAAGACTTAGCTTGCCAGTTTGATGTCGATCTCTGATTGTCAACAATCTGATGCACAATCACTTCTGCTCATTCACCTCTTATCATCAACCTCTGCTTGTCAATCTACTTAAGATGCCACATGTCATCTTCTTCACTTATCATATCATCATCATGTCTTCAGTTGAAGGTGTAAATGCCACATAATTGTTGTCTTTATCAAGTCATCAATATACTAACTAACATGTCAACATCTTGTCCATAACCATGTCATGTTCTTCCTTCCCTCTATCTCTTTAGTTTAGCTAACATGCACAACTTTTCTTTTCCTTCATCTTCAAGTTTCACATTGTTGTTTTTTCAGCTACACAATTATTCCTACAATTATTGTCTCCAAACCTTTATATCATTAACCATTCCTATAGTTTCCCCTCTATCTCAAGGATTTAATCATTTTTTCCATTGAATGTTTTACTAGTGCACTCAAGTCTTCATTCCACAACTAAACCAGATCAAACATATTTCCTAGTTGTTACAGTAATATTCAAAGGCTTCTCAACACTCTCTTGATTATGGTTTTTTTCATTTTCAAGATCATACTTAGATATGTCATATTAATACACAACATTTTTGTTGTCCATACATTTCCTCTCATCATTCTCTACATAGTATATCAATGTGAAAAATCCTTCATGAAAACCAAAGTAAGTCATAAGCTTCATGCATGAAAAACAAAGAATGCCCCAATTTACCTTGAGTATCTTCTTATCTTAGGATTTGATCTCCTAGGTTCTACAATATTCAAATAATATTTCCAACCATCAACCCAACCTAGATCATGATCGCAACGCCTCTATACACTCCTTTTGTGCTCAACCTGCATATTGCAAATTAAAACCTAGATCGTATACAAAAGAATTAGAACCATGACATATTGCATATTTATTATCTTTAGATTGCAAGAAAACAAGAGAAGATGACCCCTGAATTTTTCACATTAACCCAATCTATGAACGAATACCATACAATCTCTCACATTTCAGACTGTGTCTACCTCGGATGTCATTCAAACTGCAGAGACTTTGGATCTATGGAAGAGCATCAAACTCGGACTCCTTTGGAAATCCTTCAACACTGTCAATTCAAAACAATTTATTTTCTTTAAGATTCAGACTGTGTAATGAATGGAAGAGAACCCAACCACTGTGCATCACTTTGGACTATCATCTATCTTGGATTGTGTGCTGAGAAAGAATTCGGGACTGTTCATATAGAAGCAAAAATTATGAGGATTAACCACAAAGAAGTATCTACCATTTGTGATCTGCCTCAGTCTCTCACTTATGAATTTAGTCTAGCTTGCATCTTCATTCAAACTGCCATATTTCTCCAAAAGATGAACTACATCTATTGTAACCCTCGGTCCTGAGGCAACCTTAGTCCACAATCTCCACCTTAGTGCAATAGTACAAGCGATCTCACTTACTTCATCTTTGTTGGGTTGATATTTGAGTGTGAGCATGCTAGAGTTTATATACTCTTTTTCGTTAAAGTAATTAGGGCTATAAATAAGACCAACTTCAAGGCCAAGGAAAGTGTAAAATGTATTTATTTTTGTTTTGTCACAACCACTTCCTTAAAGTCAACCTTACCACTTGATAATGGTTTTAGTGTTTGATCAAAACCCATCAAGATTACCATATTCAAAGGTGTGCTCCATCCTACCATTTTAGGGTGTTCTCCACCTTATTATGGTTAACTTTATTATTTAAGAGTTACATCAAGCCACTAGGGATTCATCAAACCCAAAATAAAAAGTACAAACAATCTTCAAGGGTTTCAATACCCCATCAACACACAAGTGACTCACATTATCTTCATCATTCCTTCAAGGGTGCAAGGACCATAAAACCACCATTTTGGGGGGTGCCAAGTCTTTTGCATGCCCTAGGACCATCTCCAAGGGTTCCAAGACCCCATCAACCCACAAATGACCACATCATCTCCTTCAAGGTTTCAAGGACCATTAATTCACGAAGTGTGGGTCCAAGGACTTCGTAAAAGACTTACTCACCATGAAAGAGGAACCTCAACCACACAAGAGGACCTACAAGGGTCAAGATCCATCATGCTACCACCTGTGGGGTTTCCAAGCCTTCTCCTAGGGTACCATGACCCTATCAATGCATGAATGACCATAGAATAGGTCATTAATTATTCTTCAACCCATCAAAGGCTTCTCCATCGTCCACAAGGGCTTCAACATCATTACCAAGATCTTCATCAACATCAACAGGGTCTTCAGCATCATCAACAGGGTGGTGGCTCCAGGATCCAACCTTGTGGGTACAAGGACCGTATCAACTGGATGTAGGGATTCACAAGGTGCTCCAAGCCACAACCCATCTCTGTAAGGGCTCCAAGGTACTGGATGTAAGGGTACTGGGATCATCCATACCTGTGCATTGCACGAGGGACTTAGTGGCATCAATGACTAACTGTGGGGCCACTGCAAGTGCCATGTTGGCATCAATGACAATTAAATCAACAATCTCCCCCTACGAGCATGCTCCCCTTTTTGTCTTCATCTCTCCCCATTTGGAATCAATGGAAAAGGGTATCCACATACCTGCATCTGAAATCACTGATCATTTCTCCCCTGTCAACATGCCACAATCCTAGGACCTATTTGTGGGCTTGGAGTAGCCATCCTTTCTCCTTTGAGTTCATATTCCAACTTATGAACTCAAGGTGTGATAAGGTCTTTGAGAGACCTAAATCTTGGCTTTCCATATGGTATCCATTCTCCTTGCTCTGATCATCCTCTCCTATATATAACTGCTTGGTCTTCTTCATCCATACTTTCTTCTTGGCATTTTTCTTTTCAATATTTTTTCCTTCATCTTTACTAGATTTACTTGATGAGTTGTATGACAAAATTCTCATGGATTGTTTCCATGTACTCCAACAGTCTTGAGCTTTGTTCCCAAAGCCACTGCAACTATAACACCTCATAGTACAATAATATGCAGTAATGTGACCAACATGGTTGCATGTCCAACACCTAACTAAGTTGTTGGAACTTTCAACACTTCTTTTATCAACTTCATCCCTCCATACCTGAGAGTATCCTTGACTGCGGGCCTTTGTCTTCTTATCTTCAAATCTTTTTGTATTGGTATTCTTCCAAGGTTCATTGGTTCTTTTTATTGATGTGTATGAAGGAATCCTCCTCGGTTGACTTCTCTGACTTGCACATTCTTGGCCTTTGTGACCAAACCCACTATAGGTGTAGCATCTCAATGTGTGACAAGTAGAAGTGATATGTACATCTTGGTTACATGTCTAGCATCTAACTTTGTCATTGGGACTTCCAACACTTATTATTCCATAGAGTCTACAATCCATAGCCTTATTACCAAAATTAGAAGAAAAAAAATATCTATTAAAGACATTTTCATACCTGGTACTTTGGTTCCATCTTGGAGTTGTTTCTTTTCTGAGCTTTATTTGAGGAATAAGCCTAACTCCTTGATGCATTCTTGAACTTCCAAATTTTTTCATGGTCATGTGTAGGTGCATGGGGAGAAGCTTTGGGTGATTATGGGCCTACTTCTAGAGTCTTGGGAGACCAAGTGCCATCTTCATATTTTTCTTTCCTTCTTGTAACCAAGGCCAGACTTGTCAAATGGAGTTCTTTGGAAATCCACTATCTTATCTAGGAAAACTAAAATGTCCTTGAACTTGACAAAGGCATTAGCCTTTTCATCTTTTTCCCTGAGACCAACTACCTCCATATCCATCTTTTGAATTGTTTGCTCCTTTCCTTCCAACTGATTCTTCAATATTTCTTCTATCCTCTTGGCTTCCTCCAACTGAGTCTTCAAATAAAGATTGGCATTTCTAGATTCTTCAAGCTCTTCCAGGTATTCACCAGGCTCTTTTTGTTCTTCCTTTTGACTAATCAATTTCATCTTTAGTTGTTCAAATTCATCATTCTTGTCCTTTAGTTGATCTCGCAACTCTTCATCCTTTTGTTTGAGCTTTACAAGCAATACTCTCATTTTCATGGTCTTTTTATGATATTCATTCAAGGAATCCAAGATTCTCTTTTTGAACCTTATGAATTCACTATGGTTCATATTTACTATGTTCAATCCCCAATTGGCTTTGAGATCAATATTCAACAAAGTGAGATGTATCTCCTGTGCAGCTTTTGATAGATCTTCATCATCTTCTGCAAGAACCTTCTCAATTTCATCACACATGCTATCATTACAATCAAAAAAATCCATACCTTTAATGGAGTCCACTTCTTTCTTTTCTTCTTCTTGATTGAACTCCACCGGAGGCTTGTCTTCTGATTCTTGATTTGTCTTTTCAGTGTCTGGTCTTCCCTTTTGATACTCGCTTTCCAACTTGAACCAAAGGTCTCTAGCTGAAGTGTACTCCCCTACACTTTCTTTTACTGAGTTGGGAAGTCGATCCAAGAGAAACTTCAAGGTAGTAGCATTGTACTTTTTTTCTTTTTCCTGTGCAGCTACTTTTCCATTCTTATTGGATGGAGTGGGTGGATTGAGTCACAATCTCCCAAACACCAAAATTCTTCAGATATTCTTTCATGTTTCTCCTCCAATCGAAATAGTTTATAACATTAATTACAAGCACATCATTGCTTAATGACTCTTCTTTTTCCTTCATTGTGTGTCCATGGATCTCCTTCAAGTTTGCAAGTCTTGTGACGAAGGCCCGCTTTGATACCAATTATTGAACACAATGGTCATACTAAGAGGGTGGTGAATCAATGTGTGAGAAAATTAAACATTTTTAAACTTTTGTTAGTCAATCATAGTTTATCAAACATTACGTTATCAATTACATCATTATATTTATCATCCAAAATAACCATGATTCATAAGAACAATAATCACATCAAAGAGAGACACAACAATATATGTAATGTAAGCTTTATTTATGGTAATGGACGACTTCAATCTTCGTGATTACAATCAACACCAACTAATGAAAAGAGAACCAAATCTTATAACAGGACCCAACTTGGTTTTCTTAGCTCTAGCTAAGAAAGGGTCGAGGAGTCCAATCCTTAAGTGTAAAACTTAGCTTGCAAGCTTGATTCCAATATTTGATTGTCATCAATCTATTTCATAATCACTTATTCTCATTCACCTTTGATTGTCAATTTGCTCAAGAAGCCACATTTCATCTTCTTCACTTATCATATCATCATCATGTCTTCAGATGAAGGTGTCATTGCCACATCATTATTGTCTTTATCAAGTCATTGAATATGATCACTAACATGTTGTCATCTTGTCCATAATCATGTCTTGTTATTCCTTCCCTATGTCTCTGGAGTTTATCTAACATGCACAACTTTTCTTGTCCTTCATATTCAAAGTTCACATTGTTGTTTCTGCACCTACACAAGTGTTCCTGCACTTATTTTCTTCAGACCTCTGTATCATTAACCATTGCTATAGCTTCCCCTCTCTCTCTTGGATTTAATCAGTTTTTCCATTCAAGGGTTTACTGGTGCACTCAAGTCTTCATTCCACAGCTAAATTAGATCAAACATAAATCCTAGTTGTTACACGTGTTAGGATTTATAATCCTCCCTTGACCAAAATGTCTATTAGATTATTTTAGCCTAACTTAGGAGTTTTATTTCATTATTTGGGTCCACTAGTACCATTAGGTCCACTTTGCCTAATGGGGGCACATGTACTAGTTATTAGAGTGTGGGGAACACCGATAGAGGATAATTTCCATAGACTGCACTTGCATGCATCCGTTTAGGCTCCTCCTATGCCAATCCCTATCTTTTAGGAGCCACTAGGAGTCCCGACACTAACCTCCTTCAGTCAGTTGGAGTTGGAACTAGTTAAGATTAGTTATTTTCCAGTTACTTTTATTTAGATCACAATCATCTTAGTTAGCGCCAGTTAGACATGAATTCATTTGGATAAGGAATTTTTCCTCACCTAACACTTTAGTTAGACTGAGTTAACTGATTATAACTGATTGTGTGACTTGATTAGACGTCTAGAGTTAACCACTTGGACTCCGATAGTGATTTAGACATATTTAGTTAGCCATGCAGTCAGATACAATCACAGCCAGTTGGTAGATTCTAATTCATCCCTAATGATTCGAATTATTTCCTATGTAACACTATTGTAACACTGGACTATGTAATGAAGATAATATTGTAATTCTTTGAGCAATACTTGTATGTTTCCTATGAGATTTGATTTGTTCAGTTTATATAATTCATTCTTATTCACTGCATCAATAATCTTGTACTCATTGCTTGATGATCTAAATGGCACAACAATTTTAACATGGTATCAGAGCCATTTCAAGAAAGCTTCATGGTTGTCTACTCTCCATTGAACACCAGAAGTAGCTGGGTTTCCCCATAAGTCTCGCAATATTTTCATTTCTAACTCTGGACTAGTCTAGATAAGTCTCTACACCATGTGATAGACCCTGAGAAAGTTTTCATGTCGAGAGGGAAGGCATGATTCTAACATAGTTCAAATTTTTTAGTGGTTTTCAATGAAATTCTACAGGTGCTACGTAGCTTGTGTGAATATTTTGTCTATTTTAGCAGGAGAATTATGGATTCTCTACCTTCTACACCTCAGATCCTAACACCCTTCAATTATCTTGATTGGAGGGAAGATATGCAGCTGTCCTTGCGCAAGCTAGGATACTACAGGATAATACTTGGAAGGGAGGTTGAGCCCCATCATCGAGCTGAGAGAAATAAGTTTATGAACCACTTAGATGAAGCCTTCTGTTATCTATGCATTCACATATATAGAGAACTCCTCTTCAACCTTGAAGGTTTGAGTACTCCCATAGAATCCTGGGAGAAGCTTGAAGACTTATTTGGAAAGAAGTATGAGCTTCAGGGACACATTCTGGAGAACGAGTTGGTAGCATTACATCCTAACAACTTCAAAAATGTACAACAATGTTTTACTAAATTCAAGTCTCTTGCACACCAATGCAGACAATGCGGAATAGAAAGAAAGGATGAGAAAAATGTGCTCTCCATTCTCAGAAAAATTGGTTCTGAGTATTTTGTATTTGTCTCAATATTCCATTCCAAAAGGGATTCCTTTCCCGATTGGAAAATATCCTCACTTGATTCCTTTTCTGAGTCCTTAATCAAGGAGCAAGAGAAGTTGATCTGTATGGGATTCATTGAGACCTCCAAATATCAAGCTCTCCTAGTGACAGACTCTACCAATGTGCAAGCTAGAGGGAGATCTAAAGGAAAATATCCTAAACCAACATATTCGAATCTTAACCAAAATCAAAAGACTTCTGAAGGAGCTTCATGCTCTAAGAAGAAGAACAATATTGATAAGAATATATCTCCCTATTGTACGAAGGGTTTTCACCATGAAGACTAGTGTATGAAGAAGCATATTGACCAACTATCAGCTCTCCTCAATCATAATAACATTGCTCTCCCACAAAGAGCAAAGAATCCTAATGAAGAACCACAGATAGAAGATGATGAAAGGTTCCATGCTTTGAAAGCTATCCTTGCTTAGTTAACAACATAATTGATTGATTCGGTAGCATCCAACCATATGGTTTCCTCCAAAAAATATTTCTCTACCCTCACACTGTTAAAAGGGCCTAATATTCACATGGGAGATGATTCCAAAATTCCAACAAAAGGAAGGGGTTCAATGAAAGTGAAGCATGCAGAGTTCAAAAATGTCCTCTATGTTTCCTCCCTTGCAACTAATTTGTTGTATGTTTATCAGATGACCCATACAAGCTCTCCCAAGAGAGTTACATTCCATTCAAATTCAGTTGAGATCACAGTAAAGGCCACTAGACAGCTTGTAGCGAAAGGTATTGCAAATCATTCTACTAAAGCTTATGAGTTCTCACATTTTCTACATGTCTCACCTCCTACAGCTTTATTGTCTCATTCTAACAATATGAGAAAGATTTGGGATGAGAGATTTGGCCATCTCAATTTCAAATATCTCCAACAACTCCACAATGATAAAATGGTTGAAGGCTTGCCTCTCATCCAAACTTCCGATGGAGTATGTTCTGGTTTCTTGGTAGGTAAGCATCTAGAGAAGAGGTATGAAGTTGGAAAGGCACATAGAGTTGCCTCTATACTTGATTTGATACACAGTGATGTAGCTGGACATATGCCCACAAACTCAATTAATGGTTGTAAGTATTTACTCACCTTTATTGATGATTGTTCTAGGTACTGCTGGATCTACTTTATGAAACAAAAATCAGAATTTTTTGAGAACTTTAAAGTTTTTAAGGCTATGGTTGAGAAAAATTTTAGTAAGAAAATCAAGTCTATAAGATCTAATAAAGGAAGAGAGTACATCAAAAGAGACTTCCAGTATTTTTGTGAATCAGAGGGGATTCGAATGGAACACTCGGTTCCATACACACCACAGTAGAATGGTGTGGCTAAGAGGAAGAACAGATCACTAAAAGAGATGGAAACATGCCTTCTCCATGCCAAACATCTCCCTCCTTCTCTTTGGGCCGAAGCTGTAAACTGTGCTTCTTATTTGCAGAACAAAGTGCCTCATAAATTAGTGGTTGGGGCCACTCCATTTGAAGCACTACATAGGTATAATCCCAATGTCTCTCAGTTGAGAGTTTTCGGTTCCAAATCTTGGGCCCGAATACCACTTGACAAGAGGAAGGCCTTCCAAGCCAAAGTAGCGAATGCATTCTGCTGGGATATGCAAAAGATGCAAAATATTACAGATTGATGGAGGTTGCAAATAGGAAATGCTTCATTGAACAAAGTGTTCACTTTGAAGAATATTAGTTGTATGATACACCACCACCACCACCACAAGAAGGTATAAACATTTCCCCCACCATTTTTTGATGATGATGATTTTCTACATGTTTCAAATTCAAATGAAGAAGATCAAATCCAACATGATCTTGTTATTGAGACTGAATCTGATGAGATTCTAAATCCAGATCTATCATCCATTCCAAACCAAAATCATAATCCTAGATGAGCTCAAAATCTCATTAATGCAGTTGGAGATGCTGCTAGAAATCCAGAAGATAGAAGGAGAACAAGGTCCTAGTATCAGAATGAGCATGTTGCACGATCTCTCACAGATTCGCTCCCTACAGAGTGGTGAAACAAAATTCCAAGTCGGTGCTACTTGATGATAGCGAATATCAACTACTTGGCCCACAGAAGAAGAAACTTGATCATTCTCTACCTTTACCATCCAGAATAAACACATAGATTCATCAGTTCAAAAGTACATTGAGAGGTTCACATCCACATCTTCAGGATGCTACTACACAGAAGGACCATGCTGTTGCATAAAACTGCAAATTTGCAGCAGTTTTTTGTTCAAGTATCCACCATTTGTGATATGCCTCAGTCTCTCACTTATGACATCAGTCCAGCTTGCATCTTTGTTCAAACTGTCAACCTTCCCCCAAAAGATGAACTTCATCTGATGTAACCCTCAATCTCGAGGGATCCTAATTCCACGATCTCCACCTTAGTGGATCATATTTGTTGAGTTGATATTTGAGTGTGATCATGCTAGAGTTTATATACTCTTTTTCATTGAAGTTAGGGCTAGAAATAAGGCCAACTTCAAGGCCAAGGAAAGTGTGAAATGTATTTATTTTTGTTTTGTCACAACCACTTCCTTAAAGTGTCAACCTTACCACTTGAGAATGGTTTTAGTGCTTGTTAAAAACCATCAAGGTTACCATATTTAAGGGTGTGCTCCATCTTATCATTTAAGGGTGTTCTCCACCTTATTATGGTCAACTTTATCATTTAATAGTTACATCAAGCCACTAAGGGTTCATCAAACCCAAAATAAAAGGTACAACCCATCTTCAAGGCTTTCAATACCCCATTAGCACAGAAGTGACCCATATTACCTTCATCATTCCTTCAATGGTGCGAGGACAATCAAGCCATCATTTGTGAGGGTGACAAGTATTTCTCATGCCATAGGACCATCTCCAAGGGTTCTAAGACCCCATCAACCCGCAAATGACCACATCATCTCCTTCAAGGTTTCTGTTGAGGCCTGGAAATTCGCAGGCGGCAACAGTAAGGGATTCTCCCCAATCAACATTCCCAACTAACCCGTTGACCATTTGGAATAGGGAATCCGTCCGATTTGCGGTCCGGCTACCGTAGGTCAAGAAACAAAACAAAGGCTTTACCGGTTGCAGCCCGACCCACCGAGTTTTTGTGTTTTTTGACTTTAAGAAATGAAATGCAAGTGCCTAACTAAATGCAGGGCGATCAAGATGCAGGGAGCGGTCACAATGTGATGCGCAGGTTCTTACCTCTCGTCTTATGCTCGCAAGCAACCAAATCAGATACAATAAGAAATAAACTAACTATCTAATCTATCCCTAGGGAGCAAAGTTATCATTATGGGTGAGCAATACATTTTTTGCACATGCATTATGAAGAATCACAGATAGCTGGTACTTCTTTCAAGACACATGAATGCTTACAGATATTTAAATAACCAGATAGCCGATCATTTTATAACAACATCTATTACTCACAGTGAAAAATATCCCAGAAACTATTGAAGAACATTTAACAAGAACATAGGTTCAGAACATTAAATACTCTTACAGTAAATGAAACACAGCTGAAAACGAAAGAGTTCCTCTTCAACATTATTCATTGAGTTGCATTGATACATTCCACTTTTCACTCTCTCCGACAGGCAAAATTGCAGTTTCCTTCGCAAAACGAAGTAGTTCCTCTTACAAGCAAACATTTACCAAATTTTCCAGGGGAAAAAGCCCCTTCTCAGTTCCCCTTTCCCCTATTTAACTACCCCTATAGAGTGTTTCCTTTTCCCCTCAGACGCATGACCTTTCAGCTTCTCGAACGCTTCACATTCCGATCTTTTGTGTGCATGCAATCATGAACCACTTGGTAACTGATCTGTTTCTGCGTATTCATTATTCCAGATTTTGTCTTCTACGGCCATGGCTCTCCACGACGATTCCCTGAGCTTCAGTTATACCTCTTCCAAACGGTCCGTCTTTCTTCACACCATGGTAGGTTGACTGGTCTCCTCGAGACTCTCTGCAGTCAATCGACAAGCATCATTTGTTTCAAAGGCGTCGCAAACAAAGCATTAGATTCTAACAATTGAACGACAATTCCACAAGAAAATGGCCGGGTTCGTCTCTTGTTCGGAGAAGAAAATCGATCGAGCTTTGGGCGGGAAACTGATGAATCGGCAGTCGGAAGGAAGTAAGCTCGGAGACCAAAAGGTTCTCCCAGCCGCAACAGCGGGCGAGGCTAAGTCGTGGGCCAGCGAAATGCAAGCAAGAGGGGCTTTAAATTGGCCATCGAACGGTTTTGAGCTGCAGAGGCCGGAAGACTTTCAGAGCCGCAACGGCGGGAAAGAGAGCTCGGAGATACGCAAAGCGGGCGGGAGAAATAATCGGACGTCAGGCGACTTTAACATCGGAAGTTAAAATAATCTCCCAACCGCAACGGTGGGCGAGTCAGGGCTACGTGTGAGTGGTTTAAGGTTTAACATGAATCGAATGTCGGAGAAACTTGGAGATTCGGACGCTAAAATGATCTGAGAGCCGCAACGGCGGGGGAAAAGAAACTCACAGCTTCCAATCTGAAATTAAAAAGAGGCCCGATCACAAGAAAAAACAAGTACTCAAACAGTTTTAAGGATCAGGCACAGCTAGGTTCGTTATCTCTTCGAAAATGCCACTCTGAAGAACAAGGATTTTCCCCCTTCCTTTTATCGACCAGTAAACCAGACATACACGACTCAAACCGAAACTGAACAAGGCATACATAAACCGGCTGACATCCATCTTCAAAGTGAAACGAAAATAAGATATGCCCAAGAGGCTCAAGAATTTAATGATCAAACCAAGCAAAGATGATGAGGAGGGGCCCAGAATTTAAATAACAATAAATTTGGGGAGAACAGTTGTGGCAGCAACAACTGGCGATTTCCTGGTGAACCTAGATCTCTGGGTAACTTTTCTTTGAGTGGCTGACTGTTTCACAACAAAATTGCATCAAATGAATTCTTCCAGCTATCCAGATGGATTTCTCAACCGACAGAAGTGTGTACCTTAATCATTGATGATGGTCCATTGGGGGAAAGGGAAAACCGAGACCTTCAAGTCCAGATAACTATGCTGAGGCCAGAGTATGAGTTTCAATATTACCTCTGTTTTCAGGTAGCTAACAGTGTGGACACCACAGGATTGTAGCCGATAGTGAACATCAGTCTTTGTTTGTTCCTCATTTCCATGCCATTTTAACACTTTTGTGCTTTTGGACTTTTGTCCCTTTCATCTAAGTCCTTCTGTACGCCTTTCTTACTGAATTTTAATTCAGGATCCTCTATCCCATAGTGTCCTTTCATGTGAGTGGTGTGCTTCAAGTTTCAGCTCACGGACGGAGAGGATCTTTTGGCAATTTAGTACTTATGATTCGACACCTGCTTTGATTTATGATGCTTTTATAGAATTTTTGACTCTTTATTTTCCTTTTGGCATCCATTTCTTGGCATGGGATCATTTATATTTAATACACTGTTCACCTTGCTTCTTCCCATGGGTCTTTTACTGTCGCTCCTTAGAACATTTTAAATGTGACGTGGATGGATCCCCAACATAGTAGTCCAGACTCCTCGAATCCGGTCTAATTCACAGGGGTTAATCAGGACTTCAATGCACACAACATTTTATTCGAGAAAACTGTTAGGCTGGAAGAAATCTTTTAGAAACACACAGGCTAATATTCAACGTATTTTCTATTCCTGAAAGACCTTAATACCCTCCAGACAACCGCAAGTTCGTTCCCCTTATTGAAAATCAAAAACTTAAAATTAAATCAAATGAAAGCATGACTCAAAAACAACCCCACAGCTTATTTATATACAAGACAGAAAACTCAAAGACAACTTCAAGAAAAATAAGGCTTGAGAACCAAACCATTAACTGGCAGGTTCTCCTCCCATCCCTGTAAATCTTGCAACTTGTAAGTAGCAGGGCCAAGTTTTGCTTTGATCTGAAATGGGCCTACCCACAATTGTTGGAACTTAGTATGCTTTCCCTTCTCGTCATGGGGATGATCCGATTTGAGAACGAGGTCTCCCACTTCCAAGTCCCTTTTCCCAGCTTTATGTTTGTCAAACCATCTTTTTACTATCTCCTGCTGTTGTTTAAAACGTTCTCTAGCCTCTGATCTGGCCTCCTCTGCTTTCAGAAGATTATATATCCTTATTTGGAGAACCTCGTCATCCGACCCCCTAGACTCTTGGGCTAGTATGGAAGCTGGTAGCATGATATTGGGGGGCAGGATGGCCTCCTTACCGTACACAAGGGTATAGGGTGATATTCCTATTGCAGACTTAGGGGTGACTCTGTCAGCCCACAGGGCATTGGGTAAAGCTGAGTGCCAACTTCTCTGGTTTTCGATGACAGTCTTCTTTAGAATTATGATAAGGTTTTTATTAGAGGATTTAGCCAGGCCATTCCCTTGCGGATAGTAGTTAGCATAATAATGTAATTTTATCCTTTTATCATGAGCAAATGCAGTCAATTTGATTGACGAAAAGTATTTAGCATTATAAAAAACTAACGAAATTGGAACTCCAAACCTGGTCATGATATGATCTTGTAGGAAGTTGATGACTTCGTCTTCGTTTATCTTGCGCAGTGGGATAGCTTCGACCCAGCGGGTGAAATAATCAGTAGCAGTAAGAATGTACTTGTGCAGCAAAGAAGAATTCGGTTTTATTTCTCCAATAATGTCCAACCCCCATTGTTCAAATGGTTCCATGACCATCACAGGCTTTAGAGGTGCTGCTGCTTTAGGCAGTCTTCCACTGCATCTTTGACAAATATCGCATTTCCTGACATGTGCATGTGCATCCTTGAAGAGCGTAGGCCAATAGTAACCGGCTCTAAGGATTTTGTGGGCTGTAGTATCGCCTGAAAAATGTCCCCCAGCCGGACCATCGTGTAATTCAGAAATTACTTTCTCAGCATCCTCTTTCTCTAAGCATCTCAGGAGGACTCCATTGTAGTTCTTTCTGAATAATACTCCTTCTATGATTTGGTAGGAAGCTGATTTTAAACGTAGAGCTCTCCTTTGTTTTGAACTCCAATGTTCTGGAAACAGCCCTGACTGTAAGTAATGCACAAGGTCTCTATACCAGGATTCAGGAGCCATGAACAAAGGACATACATCCATCACATGCAATTCGGCTTCATCTTCCCATGCTTGTTCGTCGTTGTTTCCGCCTCCAGTCATCAATTTGCATAATCCTTGACCCTTCACTATAGAGGCTGGCTTGAATTCAAGGTCGTATTCTTGAAGAGTTGTTACCCAGTTGCCCCTTCTTTCTCCTAATTCTTTCTATATGAGAAGGGATCTTACCGCTGGGTAAGGGACTATTACCTTGGTTCGGTTTTTTAATATGTAAGGCCTGAATTGCTTCACTGCCTTAAATACTGCATAAGCCTGCTTATCAATGGCTGGGTATTTTAATTCAGCTCCTTGTAGCCTAGTGTTCATAAAAGAGATCGGGAATTCATCACCCCCATCTTCCTTTTGCGTAAGCACAGTTGCTAATGAATCATTGGATGCAAATGTATACATAATAAAATCTTTATCAAAGTCTGGGCTCTTCAGAGAAGGCGCATGTGCAACAGCAGTCTTGATTTTACTGAAAGCATTCTTTTCAATTTCAGTCCACTTAAATTGTGTATTTTTCTTGACCATCTGCTGCAGTGGTTTAACAGTCTGGGCAAAATCAGGTACAAATATTCTTACAAAGTTTATGGTTCCCATGAAGGATTGCATTCCCTTTTTATTGTGGGGCATAGGGATTTGTTCAATGGCCTTAATTCTTTCTGGGTCTATAGATATACCTTTCTTTGAAACTATATGCCCCAACAGCTTGCCTTCCGTGACAGCGAATACGCACTTCTTAGGATTGAGGGGAATGCCATACTTTCGACAGAGTTCGAAAATTTGCTTTAGGTGGAACACGTGTTCCCCTCTATTCTTCGAGAATATTGTGATGTCATTAAGGTATACCACAACACTTCGTCCAATCATCCCGCGGAAAGCTATGTCCATAGCCCTCTGAAATGTTGCTCCAGCGTTAATCAGTCCAAAGGGCATCCTTCTATAGGCAAAAGTTCCCCATTTAGTTCTGAACGTTGTCTTTGATCTATCTTCCTCGGCTACTAACACTTGGTTGTAACCAGAGAAACCATCTAACAATGAAAACAATTCAGAACCGGACACCATCTGTAGCAATTGCTCCATGGGAGGCACCGGATAGTTGTCTTTATCTGAGGCATGGTTTAAGTTTCAAAAGTCCACACACAGTCTGATTTCTCCTGACTTTTTTCTAACCGGTACCAGATTGGACACCCATTTGGAGTGGCTGAATTTAAAAATAATTCTAGCATCTAATAATTTCTTTACTTCGCTCTGGATTAGTGGCTCCAACTTCAGGTGCATCTTCCTTAACGGCTGCTGATATGGCTTGATGCCCACTTTAATAGGGACTATATGCTTGATGATGCTAGTGTCGTAGGTTTTCAAATCTTGGTATGTCCAGGCAAAGACATCTTTGTATTGTTTAAACAAACTGATGAACCTATCCCTCTCGGCTGGTGAACAACATTTACCGAGGTTCACAAACTTAGGATCCGTTTCAGTCTCTAAGTTTACCAGTTCGAACTGTAGAGTTGAGTTGTGCATCTTTACGTTAGTGGGTCTTCTGAATTTTTCATCCAAGTCAAACATCTTCTCTAACGTTCTGACCCCTTTAGGGATGAAATTGTCAAATTTCATCTTAGCTTGGTGTCTTTCATCATCGATAATCGCTCCTTTGAATACCTCCTCATTTGTTAAACATTCTATGATATGCTGATCATCATCGAACACCCTCAGATTGGTGATCATATCCGGTACGGAAGGCCTGAAAAGCAATTCAACAGTACATCGATTATTCGAGGGAACAAGCCTAGCGGCCGAAGTGGCCAATAAGTCAGCTGCTGCGTTCCTAATTCTTGGAATTGAGATAATGTTGAATGCATTAAAACATTTAAGCAGGTCCCATACCTCATTCTGGTAATCTTTCAAGTGAGGGGAAATACAGTGGATTTGATTCCGGATTTGTTTCACAATGATTTCAGAATCCCCAAAAACTTTCAAATTACTTACCTTCAATTCGATTACTTTCTTGAGACCCTGCACCAGCGCTTCATATTCATCTGTATTGTTAGTACACTCAAACTCTAATCTACATGACAGGAAATGTTTATTCTTCTGAGGATCAATAAGGACGCAGCCGGCCCCTGATCCTTCTAAAGTCTTCGAGCCATCGAAAAATAAAGTCCAAAAATCACTAACTACTGAAAATGAATCTACACCTACTGCTAAATCTACTATTTTACAATCAATCTCATCAGCCTGAGAAAATGGAAGGAGATCAAGCTGGGTGTTAGATGTGTCACTGGCTCCCTCCGCTTGATAGTTCCCTGGTTCCAGTTCGAGAAAATAGTTTCCTAACACAGGTTCGACTGGTATATTCTTCTTGTCCAGTTGAGTAACATTGTACTTCATGTGAGGTTCTCTCAAAACCTTAATCTGATTGGGACTTCCTTTGTACAGAAACCACAAGTGCGACCAATCTGAGGCGAAATATCCATTCAATTTAGCTGACCAATCTCTGCTCAGGACCAGTCCGTAAGTGTCTGGTATATCAGCCACCACGATGTTAATAACTTGGCATACTTTGTCATTTGATGCCAGACGGATTAGAACATCATCCATCTCACCAATTACCTTAACGTCTGTCCTATCCAATTGCACCACCCTCCACGTGGTTGGCTTAAACTGCCCATTGATTTTCTTACATATTGATACGGGCATGACATTAATTGACGCCCCTGAGTCTACTAGACAATTGTGAACGTTATGATTAAAAATCTAAAACGTCAGGAGAAAGGGTGGCTGCTTAGTTTTAGACTTACCTCCAGTGCTAGCTTCTCCAATTTCTTCTTCACCCAGAGGTTGATTGTCAGCGGGCCACTCCTCTTCTGACGTTTCCAATGCTTTCAACAACCTTTCCTTTTGTTGAGGTACTTTGCACATTTCAAACAGCAGGAAGTTTGCCTTTATCTTCTTTAAATCTTCAACTACGTCATATTCAATTTGTTGTTTAATGGACTGAGATTTATCAACATTCACCTTTTCTTTGTTTAGTTCAGGAAGCATTCTGTTCTACTTAGGATCTTGGCTGGTAATAGTGAATTCCGGAGTCTTATTAGCCATGGATTTATCTTGAAATTTCTTCCTGATATTCCTTTGTAGCCTTCTGATCTTTGGGAGTAAAATACTATCATTGCTAACCGTCCCTTGACTTCTAGTTGTCACGTTAGCCTCCCTGATATCTTTTTGTGGTTTAGTTATATCTTCTTCTGCATCGAGTAAGGAGACATAATTCCATAATGCCATAGTCTCTTCTTCTTGTTCTTTTGTAGAAGTAGAAGCAGCACTCTCTTTCCTTTCATCATCATCTTCTTCCGTTAATCTCGAATCCAACATCTGATTCATAACTAACGTCATTGAATTTATCCATTGTGGACAGTTCCTTTCGGAATGAGGTTATTGATGAAAGGTACAGAAATTTTCCATACCTATATCCGTCAGATTCATGGATGCAGTTTTTTGAGGAGGAGGTTGGGGCTGATTATTTTCCTCCCTTTTCTTATAATATGGCCTGTAGAATTTTTGGGCCTCTTTTTCCTTCTCCAAGTCTATGATCTTATTAGATAGCTTTTGCATCATTTTGGCCATATTCTCCAAGTCTGGCGACTTTTCTTCCTTAGGCTTAGCGAACAATAAGGTCTTCCTTCCTGCGCCTCTTTCTCCTGATTGTTCTGGATAGTCCTCAATACTTTCTCTTTCCGCTTCCACCACCTTTGCTTCCTCATAAGTCTCTGTCAAAGTAGGCTTGGCCCTACCCTTTGCAAACATGGCCAAATCAGGACCCAAGGCTGAAGTATAGTATTCAATAAGTACTTTGTCTGAAGGCTTATCTGTTTCGGAAATTTTTTTTAGATATGCCGCAAACCTTTGTGTAAAGCTGTGCACTTTTTCTTTTTTCTCTTTCTTCAATGCACACAGTCCCTTCATGAGGGTAGCGTGAGTCTTTTGGACTGCATACTTACTTCTGAACATTCTCTCGAAGGTATCCCAATTTGGGATAGAGTTAGCGGGCAATCCAAAATACCATGAGGCCGCAGCTCCTTTGAGGGTATGAGGAAATAATCTACAAACCACATCTTCATGTTCTCCCACCCTTAATCCTTCTATAGCCAGATAGAAACTCTGCAAATGATCATCTACTAATATCTTCTCATTGGGGTCAAATTTAGGCAACAACTTTTCGAAGGCTTGAGGTAGGTCATGCAAAGGCGGGGTCAGATTTAGAGGTGATCTGGCTCTCCATGCAGGTGGTGGTGGAATTGGTGGGTTGGGAGGAGGTAGGTTGGAGTTAACGCCTGCCATGAGTAAAGGTGGAGAGTGTGGAGGTGAACCAACAGGGGTGTGAGCATAAGAACTGTAAGGGGAATATGGGCCTACCTGGTTCAAAGGTAATTCAACCTCCTGCAGAGCTGTCTCTACAAGTTCTTTCCGGTCTCCAACCAGCATTGAGTCTTCTACTACGGGACGGTCCTTCTTCTTGTATTCTCTTCTAGGCAATTCGGGAATAATTGGCAATCCTCCAATCTTGTTCACATAAGCACGGGTATGTCTTCTTAGGTCATTAACAATTTCGTTGCGAACGGGATATAGATACTCTCTTTCTTCTTCTTCTGGAATCGGATTGCGTGGTACGCTACTTTCAGAACTGTTACCAGTGGAAAAATATCGGGAAAACAAGTTTCCGCGGCCAGCCATGCACTGGCGGCCCTCCTTCTAGCGCCAAAACTGTTGAGGCCTGGAAATTCGCAGGCGGAAATAGTAAGGGATTATCCCCAATCAACGTTCCCAACTAACCCATTGACCATTTGGAATAGGGAATCCATCCGGTTTGCAGTCCGGCTACCGTAGGTCAAGAAACAAAACAAAGGCTTTACCGGTTGCGTCCCGGCCCACCGAGTTTTTGTGTTTTTTGAATTTAAGAAATGAAATGCAAGTGCCTAACTAAATGCAGGGCGATCAAGATGCAGGGAGCGGTCACAATATGATGCGCAGGTTCTTACCTCTCGTCTTATGCTCGCAAGCAACCAAATCAGATACAATAAGAAATAAACTAACTATCTAATCTATCCCTAGGGAGCAAAGTTATCATTATGGGTGAGCAATACATTTTTTGCACATGCATTATGAAGAATCACAGATAGCTGGTACTTCTTTCAAGACACATGAACGCTTACAGATATTTAAATAACCAGATAGCCGATCATTTTATAACAACATCTATTACTCACAGTGAAAAATATCCCAGAAACTACTGAAGAACATTTAACAAGAACATAGGATCAGAACATTAAATACTCTTACAGTAAAAGAAACACAGCTGAAAACGAAATAGGTCCTCTTCAACCTTATTCATTGAGTTGCATTGATACATTCCACTTTTCACTCTCTCCGACAGGCAAAATTGCAGTTTCCTTCGCAAAACGAAGTAGTTCCTCTTACAAGCAAACATTTACCAAATTTTCCAGGGGAAAAAGCCCCTTCTCAATTCCCCTTTCCCCTATTTAACTACCCCTATAGAGTGTTTCCTTTTCCCCTCAGACGCATGACCTTTCAGCTTCTCAAACGCTTCACATTCCGATCTTTTGTGTGCATGCAATCATGAACCACTTGGTAACTGATCCGTTTCTGCGTATTCATTATTCTGGATTTTGTCTTCTATGGCCATGGCTCTCCACGGCGATTCCCTGAGCTTCAGTTATACCTCTGCCAGACGGTCCGTCTTTCTTCACACCATGGTAGGTTGACTGGTCTCCTCGAGACTCTCTGCAGTCAATAGACAACCATCATTTGTTTCAAAGGCGTCGCAAACAAAGCATTAGATTCTAACAATTGAACGACAATTCCACAAGAAAATGGCCGGGTTCGTCTCTTTTTCGGAGAAGAAAATCAATCGAGCTTTGGGCGGGAAACTAATGAATCGGTAGTCAGAAGGAAGTAAGCTCGAAGACCAAAAGGTTCTCCCAGCCGCAACGGCGGGCGAGGCTTAAGTCGTGGGCCAGCGAAACGCAAGCAAGAGGGGCTTTAAATCGGCCATCGGACAGTTTTGAGCTTCGGAGGCTGGAAGACTTTCAGAGCCGCAACAGCGGGAAAGAGAGCTCGGAGATATGCGAAGCGGGCAGGAGAAACAATCAGACGTCGAGGGACTTTAACATCGGAAGTTAAAAGAATCTCCCAGCCGCAACGACGGGCAATTCAGGGCTACAGGTGAGCGGTTTAAGGTTTAACACGAATCGGACGTCAGAGAAACTTGGAGAGTCGGACGCTAAAATGATCTGATAGCCGCAACGGCGACAAAAAAGAAACTCACAGCTTCCGATCTGAAATTAAAAAGAGGCCCGATCAAAAGAAAAAACAAGTACTCAAACAGTTTTAAGGATCAGGCACATCTAGGTTCGTTATTTCTTCGAAAAGGCCACTTTGAAGAACAACGATTTTCCCCCTTCCTTTTATCGACCAGTAAACCAGACATACACGACTCAAACCGAAACTGAACAAGGCATACATAAACCGGCTGACATCCATCTTCAAAGTGAAACGAAAATAAGATACGACCAAGAGGCTCAAGAATTTAACGATCAAACCAAGCAAAGATGATGAGGAGGGGCCCAGAATTTAAATAACAATAAATTTGGGGAGAACAGTTGTGGCAGCAATAGGTTCAAGAACCGTTAATTCACCAAGTGTGGGTCCAAGGACTTCTTCAAATACTTCTTCACCATGCAAGAGGAACCTCAACCACACAAGAGGACCTCCAAGTGTCAAGATCCATCATGCTACCATCTGTGGGGTTTCCAAGACTTCTCCTAGGGTACCATGTGTTAAAATAAGGTAACTTTGGAATATATTATAGATGTATTGTATTCCTTCTTCCAAAGATGAGTTTGGCCTTGTTAGAGTCATTGAAGGATGCAATGTAAACCTATGAATCTAAGTCGAGTCAATAGTACCCAAGTGTCAATATAACAAATGTTATTTGTGGTGTCCAGTCGGACAATTCGACCCAGTCAGCTAGTGAAGTTGGCCCCACCAAGTTAGTGGTCAAGTCAACAGAAGAAAATAAATAGGGAGGCACTCTCCTTCATTTGTACTCACTCACTAAAGCAATTTTGCAAGAGAGAAGAACTAGTGCGCCAGAAAGAAGTTAGAAGTAGTTGTCTGGGTTTTACACTGCTTTGGTTGAGATCTATACTGAATAATTTTTGTGGTGTTTTCTCCCTTGTGGTTTTTCCAAGGAAAATCTTTGTGTTCTTGTGTTTTATGTGCATGTTGTTCTTTCAGTGATATTCTAGTAATTTATTTTAATATATCATCTAAGAAAATTGATAAAACTTAACATGGTATCAAAGCCACTCTGAAAGGAAGCACTGCACAACTAGGGTTTGTCATATTTAACAAATCCCTCGATAGATCATCCAGGAAAGAGGGATCCCTCAACTAGCCCCTAAAGAGCACATATTTTTGTGAAGAAGGATACGGAATCCTAGAAGTTTCAGTTTTTTACCAGTTACTGCTGCCAAAACAAACTAGGGTTTCAATTTTTCTGAGACTTCATCATCAATCTCAGGAAAAGTAGGTTATAGTCTACCTCTCCTCAGGGAGGTGCATATTTTCCACCTCTCAACCCTATTAGGGTTTCTACATCAAACCCTAGGTCAACCTGAAGGAGGTCATCCAAGAACTGCTTTCTTTAAGTAAGTACTCTTCCTCCTTGTTCCATTTGAAGTTCTCATTCTATTGAAGATGACTAAGAACACCAAGATAGATCAAAATTTTGAAGGTGCTGAAAACTTCAAAGCATGGAAGTATAGGATCATGTCCATCTTGGAAGAGAATGATCTAGCCAAGTTTGTGAAGGAGGAAGTGAAAGAACCAAAAGAGGAGGAGGCTAAGTCCAAAGATAAGAAGGATATGATCATAGCCAAAAGGATCATAGCTGACTCCATCAAGGATAACTTGATTCCTCAAGTATCATCAAGGGAAGCTCCAAAAGAAATGTTTGATTCTCTCTCCAGTCTATTTGAAGGAAGAAACATCAACAGGAAAATGACTCTTAGGAATCACCTCAAAAGTGTAAGAACTCAAAAGTCAAAAACCATGCAATCTTACTTTTCAAGAGTAGCTCAAATTAGGGATCATCTAGAATCCATTGGTGATACAGTAGAGGAAGAAGAAATTGTGATGACCACCTTAAATGGTCTCCCAAGAGATTGGGAAGTTTTTTTTTTCGAGGAATTTGTTCAAGAAGGAAACTAACTAAATTCAGGAAGTTATGGGAATAATGTGTCCAAGAAGAAGAAAGAATCTCAGCTGGAGAAGTGAAGCTAAATGAAAATGAATATCAAACCTTAACAGCTCATGCCAAAGGAAAGTACAAGAGGAGGAGTCATGATCATCCTCATAATACTCAAGGGTTCAAAAGACCCAAGAAAGACTTCTCAAATTATGAGTGCTTCACTTGTCACAAGTTGGGACACATTGCCATCAACTGTCCCATGAAAGCAGAAAGAGTTAAAAAGATGAAAAGATTCCAAGCTCATGCTGTTGAAGATAGTGATCAAGAAGTTTAAGAGGAAGCAAAGAAGGATGAAGAATCCAGTGAAGAATATGTATTGATCTCTTCCCTAACAGACACCGAGAAATGACACTTGGTTAGTAGATAGTGGTGCATCGAAGCACATGACAAGTTACAAGGACTCACTATCATTCCTTGTACAAAAGGAATCACCACAAAAAGTAATTCTTGGATATTATTCCCAATATCCCATCAAAGGAATGGAAGAAGAATCCTATAAGTTGGACTCTGAAAAGTCCATGAAGATGAAATATGTCCCATGTCTCTGGACTAAAGAAGAACCTCCTGTCTATTTCAACTTTAGACAAGAGAGGGTTCAGAGTTTCCTTCATAGATGGAAAAATACTCATGTGGTCAAAAGGAAAGACTATAGATGATGCAATAGAAATTGGAATTGAAGAAGGAGGGCTCTACAAACTAAAGGGACATACAGATTCATCGTTAGCAACCAGTACAATAAATCCATGTGAGCTTTGGCACATAAGGCTTGCTCATATGCATTACAAAGCTCTACTAATAGTAAGAAAGGTTGTGACTGGTCTACCATAAATTCAAATAGAACATGAAGGAGTATGCAAAGGATGTGCACAAGGAAAGAATACTAAGAATCCCTATCCAAAAAGTGACAACGAAGCAAAAGGGATCTTAGATATTATCCATTCAGATATATGTGGGCCAATGCAAACAACTTCATTAAGCGGGTATGTTTTCCCGCAAGACTTGGATATATTTTTTGAAAATGAAGGATGAAGTGTTTGAAAGGTTTAAATAATTTAAGGCCCTAGTAGAAAATCTCACTGAGAGGAGAATAAAGATTTTGAGGTCAGATAATGGAGGAGAGTTCACATCAAATGAATTCAATGATTTCTGCAAGGAAGTTGGGATTAAGAGGGAGCTCACCATTCCCTATAATCCTCAACAAAATGGTGTGGTAGAAAGAAATAATAGATCTATCATGGAAGCAATAAAAGCTATGATACATGATCAAGATCTACCAGTGTACTTGTGGGAAGAAGCAGGTAGAACAACAACATATGTACAAAATAGAATCTCCCACATTGCCCTTGGGAACAAAACCCCAGAAGAAATGTTTTCCGGTGAAAAGCCCGAGGTAAGTCACCTAAAGATATTTGGTTGTCCTATGTACATTCATATTCCCAAGGAGAAAAGAACAAAGCTATATCCTTCAGGAAATAAGGGATTGTTTGTAGGATATAGTGAACAGTCAAAAGCCTATCGAATATATATCACGGGATACCATCATATTGAACTTAGCAGATATGTAACATTTGACGAAGATGCAACTTTCATAAAGTCGAAGAAAGATAAGGAATATGAAGAGGAACATGAAACTCCCAAAGTTGCAGAGAGTCCTAAACCAGTTAGGAATGAAGAAGAAAGTCAGATACCTAAGGATCATGATATGACCGAACCTCAATTGCCAGAAGAATTACCTAGTGAAATGATTTCTTGAAAGAGAAATCTTGTTTGGGATCGTGATGTAATTGAAGAAGAAAAAAGGCATGGTGTCCCAAAACGAACCATTAGAGAAAGAAAGAAGACAAATTCATATCCCAGTTATATGGCTTTGATGAGTGATCTTGTTGATAAAGAACCATCATGTTTTGAAGAAGCAACAAAGCAGAAGGAATGGGTTGATGCAATGGTCAAGGAATACCAATCAACAATAAAGAATGATGTGTGGGAAATAGTACCAAGAACAAAAGACAAGTCAGTGGTATCCTCAAAGTGGATCTTCAAAACAAAGTATTCTGCAGATGGTAGTATATAAAAGTACATGGTAATATTCGTAGCTAGAGGGTTCTCCCGAAAGGAATGAATTGAATATGAAGAGACCTTTTCTCCAGTAGCTAGGTACACTTCAATTAGAATTGTCCTTGCCTTGGAATCCAAAAAGAAGTGGAAGTTACATCAGATGGATGTAAAGAAAACGTTTCTAAATGGATTGATAGAAGAAGAAGTGTATATCGAACAACCACAAGGTTTCGAGACTAATGATCAGGAAGCTAATGTATGCAAACTGAAGAAAGCATTATATGGGATAAAACAAGCACCTAGAGCATGGTACGGAAGAATAGATGGATTCCTGATGAGTTTAGGCTTTACCAAGAGTAAGGCAGATTCTAACCTTTACTATATGGTTGAAGATGATGGGATTATGATATTATTATTATATGTTGATGAACTATTCTTAACGAGAGAAGATAACTTCCATCAACGAATGCAAGAAGAATCTTGTTGCAGAATTTGAGATGAAATACCTTGGAATGATGCATTACTTTCTAGGTCTTGAAGTTTGACAATATCCAGATGAGATTTTCCTAAACCAAGGAAAACATACAATGGAATTTCTAAAGAGGTTTGGAATGTTAGATTGTAAGGCCATGACTACTCCGATGAAAAAAAACCTGAATTTATTGAATGATGATATTTCGGAAACTATAGATGCCACCTTGTATAGATAGATTATTGGTTCACTGATGTACTTAAACAATATAAGACCATATATATGTTTTGTTGTAAACACACTAAGTCAGTATATGGTGAATCCCAATCTTATTCACCTGATAGGAGAAAAACATGTGATGAGGTATCTAAAGGGAAATTTAGATTAAGGGATCAGATATACATCATATGGTGAGATCAGATTACATGGGTTCACAGACTCAGATTGGGAAGGAAGTGATAAAGACAAAAAGAGAACCTCGGGTTGTTTTTTAGTTTGGGATCAGGCATGATCTCATGGTTGAGTAGGAAGTAGACCAGTATTGCACTTAGCACAGCAAAAGAAGAATACATTGCTACTTGTTCAGCTTGTAGTAAAGAAGTATGGCTTCGGAAGATGTTGGAAGGTTTATTTGATGAAGAGATAGATGTTACTGATATCCTTTGTGATAAATCAGATTTACATCAAGATGACAGAAAATCCAGTATTTCATGATAATTCAAAACATATTGAAGTGATATATCACTTCATTAGGGACATGATTTAGAAAGGAGCTGTAAAGCTCAAGTATGTTCCTACAGAGGAACAAGCGGCAGATGTGTTGACTAAGCCTCTGGCTCCTGTAAAGTTTGAATACTTTCGAGACAAGCTTGGTGTAGTCCAAAAGGACCTCTCTTGAAAGAGGGAGTGACTGTAGATGGAAGAAGGATGCAGTGCAGTGGTGAGTAGCTCAGTCTAGAGTAGGGTAAGTCTAGCTAGGATTGTTTGGCTAGAAAGGGTTAGTCAGTTGAGGCCTGTTGATCCTAGGGGGATTAGTATGTTTGGATAGATACGTTTAACCCCAAGTGGGTTTGTAAGCCAGGACAAGGCTTGTTGGTCCCTAGGAAGATCCATCTCTCTAACTAGGCTTGTTGGATCGAAAAGGTTAGTAAGTTAGACAAAATGCATGAGTGTATCTACCAGAGAACTCACCATGATGTTGCTCCGAGATAGTTAGAGGGAAGGATGGTTGCTACAATATTGCTATACTGTTGATTGATGAGATGTTTGCTTTCAATAGTGTTATATTGATGACTGTTGATATGTTTAGTTCAGTATTGTTATACTAATGACTGTTGAGATGTTTAGTTTAGTATCGTTATACTGATGACTGCTGAGATGATTGGTTCGGCATTGGTATGTTGATTGTTGAGATGGTTTATTCAGTATTGTTATACTGATGATAGTTTTAGTATTGATTATAAT
>LPNX010469632.1:0-44062 GCA_001517045.1 Pseudotsuga menziesii | reverse complement strand
CTTCAAAACAGTCTTTTCTAAATGTCATGTGTGATGTTGCACCAGTATCAAGCAGCCAACAATATTTATAAGATGAGAGAGAAGTCATTTCATTAAATCCAAGATTATAATGTGCAACAATACAAGAATCAAAAGATTTACTAGCATTTTGGTCATCTGTCTTCTGGTTATGCTTGTGTTTGATTGAGTCCCATGAAGCCCAACACTGATCTGATGTGTGCCCAGTCTTTCCACAACGCTTGCACTGCAAAGCTGATCTTTTGTTTATGCCCCCTCTGCCTCTGAAATTTCTTCTTCCTCGTCCTCTCTTGCTGCAATCTCCCTTGGAAGGGTCTTTGGATTGGTCTTTGTCAGCTAGGGCAGCACCAATACTAGATGCCAAAGAGTGCATCTTTACAACTATTAGTGTAATGAACTTAATATGACAAAGATAGATAGAGAAAAACAAAAACCTTGCAGGTCTACTGTCTCTGCCAAGGTGATTTTCAATGTTAATATCTCAACTTCAAGTTTTTAAAAGTGATACAATAACAGAGAAAATATTTCAACTTAAAGTTTTAAAAGTGATACAATAACAGAGAAATTATTACAACCAACAGTCAATAATTATCTCAGCTCTTCGCAGATTTCAAAATCCAAAACTTTATGCAGTCACCATGATGGGCAGTCTCAGGTATTCAAGTCGGAGCAATCTTCGAGTAGCAACAGTCTTCAAGTTGCAGCAATGATCACAGATACTCAACGCATATATACCACAATCACAGGCCGCAACATATATAAATACAAACTCCAGCACAAGATTACAATGTGCAATGTGCAATGGCAGGCTCATACTACACTCAGCATAAATATGGAAATGTTTCACTTCAAGCAAAAACTAGGGTAAATTTAGGGTTTCTGCACTCCAACGATCACAAGGAGTAACAATATTTTCCCCNGCTCATACTACACTCAGCATAAATATGGAAATATTTCACTTCAAACTTCACGCAGAAACTAGGGTAAATTTAGGGTTTCTGCACTCCAACGATCACAAGGAGTAACATTATTTTACCCATGGAATGTAGCTCTCACGCCGCATCCGAGGAGAGAGGGCATAAACACTTTGTGCAGTTTTTATAATCAGTTTCCCTCTAATTTCATCAAAGTATCAATGGTGTGTTTTCACACCACCTTACGTCAATGGTCCCGCGCGCGCTTGAAAAGCATCAAAGCAGGTGTCCCGCGCTCTACAAGCATCTTCATCCACATTGTAAAGTTTGTTATGCTCTTCTTTTCGGGTATTGCCCATTACAAACGCTTCGAATTGATGGTGTTTCGCGCAGTCAAGTCTGGTAACTTGCACTTCTTTTAATGTGTACTCTTTAAACGTTTATAATTGGTGAAGCTTTCGTTTTCAACTTCAATACACAGTCCACGCTCAATAGGCTTGTTCTTGTCTATGAAGATGGAGAAGGCTCATATTTCTTGAAGCTTGGCATCGAGAAATACTTTTTCACTCACGCTGGTCTTCACGCAGTTCAACAGACTTCACGCAGACAGCAAGAAAATTAGGGTTTTTCTTCCCACGCAGTCTTCACGATCAATGGTAGGTCGCAGTACTCCACGCTATTAACACAGTCTTCAATACATAATATCTCCAGCAAGCATTATATCTCCAATGCAGGCTCTTCACGCAGGCGGCAGGCAGTCTCCACGCAGGTTCACCACGCAGGCAGTCACCATTCAGTCTTCAATGAATAGCTTTCACGCAGATATATATGTAGGATATATATCACAACCATCCAGTCTTCAATGCATCATTCTTCAACGCACAATCACTCCACGCAGGCTCAGCAGGCTCATACTATCTCCATGAGCAGTCTCTCCACGAGCAGGTTCTGGCTCAGTCTTCAGGCATCAGCTCAACGCAGTCTCCAGGCAGCTCAAAGCAGCAGAGATATCATGCAGCAGTCTTATAGTCTTCACATCACAGCCTTTAGAATATCTTCAATACGCAGCTCCACGCACACTCAGAAAATTAGGGTTTCCACCCTCGCCTCAACGCAGGCACCATTCTTCAACGCACAGCTTTCACGTCGGGTTCACCATTCAGTCTTCAAAGCTTCAGTCTTCAATATACCAGAGCTCGTTCACCAAATCTCCTTGAAACAACACACAATCACTTGCGTGCATATAACACAACAGACAATCACTTGGAGGTCCGATAAGATTCACAGCTGGGCCGCTATTGTAAGCTCAGATAACTCAGTACTATGCGTCGACCCCATATAGCTAGGGATCTAGTGGTTCAACTGCGAGGTCGAGGTGATCTTATTCTGAAGATAGAGTGCCGACGAACTAAACGTGAGTGGCGAGTTGAATATAAAGGGTTTGAGAGAACGATATTGGAGTATAGATATTGTGCAACCGGGCAGCCTCAGCCCAAAGCTAGGATTATCAGTCACAGTGTATCAGGCTTCGATTAGGGCAATCTCGCTAAACGCTTGTAGCAGAAAAAGCACATACAATAGGTATAACTCCCGTAGCAAGCATATATTCAAACTCACAACATAGATCATACTCTCATGAAATCGCAGCATAGATCACAGCACAAGAAAAACTCAGGATTAGGGTTTGCAGCACACAGACTCAATCATGAAGGAATTGTAACGCAGGTAATGCATGCGACTCGACTGGTAGACTGATGGAGCAGTCTGGCAATGGACTGGCAAGCAGAATGGCAGCCAGGAGTTATGGCAGATAGCCCTGCTCTGATACCACTTGTTGGTAATAACTCCCGATTCAATATTCATTTCCAATGCAAATGCCTATATTTATACAAAGCACATGGCGGTTGGGTTTCACCTTTCGCTCAGCCTGTTTGGCTTCCTATCTAATCATATTCCTATTTACTATTTATTTACAATAATCCCGAAGGATTATTCTAACAATAATGATGATTGATGAGATGTTTACAATGTTATCACACTGTTGATTGCTGAGATGATTAATGAGATGTTTGCAGTGTTGTCACACTGATGATTTTTGAGATGATTGTTAAGATGTTTGTCATGTTGTCACATTGATGACTGTTGAGTTGATTGTTGAGATGTTTATAGATGATTGCTGATATGCTTGACTGATGGTTGCCGAGATGATAGACCGATAGATGATGAGATGTTTATTGAGATAGTTTCAGTGTTGTTACACTCATTGATGTGATAGTTTTAGTATTCCTATACTTATGTGATAGATTTAGTATATCTATACTTATGATGATGTTTATGATGATGATGTCCCAACATCTCTATGCTGGTAATACAAATGATCATCTAGCACTATAGATGATTTGGTTTTTAGCACTAACTTGCTAATGATGTTGTTGATTGTTTCAGTATTTACATATTGTTGATGTAGATGATGATGTTTCAGTATTTCCATACTAAAGATACAGATTATGATGTTTCAATATTTACATATTGAAGATGTAGATGATGATAGTTCAGATGATGATGTTACCGATGACGGTTCAGTTTTTACACACTGGTGTTGGAAAGTGGATGATTCAGAAGATGATCCATTATTCACATATTGATACTATAGAAGATGGTCCAAAAGATGAAGCAACGAATGATGATGATCCAGAAGTTGATTTAACATTCATATGTTGATGCTGCAAGAGATGGTCCATAAGATGATAAGAACATGATTGAAGAAAGATGATTGCAGAATAAGATCCCTCTAAGATTGATGATGAATATGTATGATGATGTATCAAAAATTCCTATGACATATAGAGTCTCAATAGCTAGTTGTACAGTTGTAATAGTAGCAGTTGTTACTACGGTTGAATACCTTCCTAGTTAAGAGGGAGTGTTAAAGTAATGTAACTTCAGAATATATTTTAGATGTATTGTATTCCTCCTTCTGGAGATGAGTTTGGTCTTGTTAGATTCATTGAAGGATGCAATGTAAAGCTCCGAATGTAAGTCGGATCAATAGTAACCAAGTGTCAATATAATAAAGGTTCATTGTGGTGTCCAGTTGTACAAGTAGGCCCAGTCAGCTAGTGAAGTCAAACCCACCAAGTTAGACGTAACAGAAGAATATAAATAGGGAGGTGCTCCCCTTCATTTGTACTCACTCACTCAAGCAGTTTTGCATGAGAGAGAAGAACTAGTGCGCCATAAAGAAGTTAGAATCAGTCATCTGGGGTTTACACTACTCTGGTCAATATCTATACTAAGGAAATTTTGCGGGGTTTCTCCCTTGTGGTTTCCCCGAGGAAAATCTTTGTGTACTTGTGTTCTTATTTTTTTTGTGCATGTTGTTCTTTCAGTGATCTTCTAGTAATTTGTTTTAAGATATCATCTAAGCAAATTGATAAAAATTAACACCATGACCATATCAAAGCATGAATGACCATAGAATGGGTCATTAATGTTTAGTCAACACATCAAGGGATTCTCCATCGTCCACAAGGGATTTAACATCATTACCAAAACCTTTATCACCATCGGTAGGGTCTTCAACATCATCAACAGGGTGGTGGCTCCAAGATCCAACCTTGTGGGTACAAGGACCTTATCAACTAGATGCGGGGCTCCACAAGGTGTTACAAGGCACAACCCATCTTTGTAAGGGCTCCAAGGTACTGGATGTAAGTGTATTGGGATCATCCATACCTATGCACTGCACGAGGGACTTGGTGGCATCAATGACTATCTGTGGTTCCACTGCAAGTGCCATGTTGGCATCAATGACTATCTGTGGTTCCACTGCAAGTGCCATGTTGGCATCAATGACAATTCAATCAACAGTTTAGTCAACACATATGCAACCTGCTAATCTGTGCTCACATATTGGAGCTTTATATATCCCTTCTGCACCATGTCACAAATGTAGAAGTATTGGATTTCTATGTGCTTCATCTTATCATGGAAAACGGGGTTCGTTGTCATCTTCATGCAGCTTTGGTTATCACATAGAATCACAGGAGCATCCATCTTGATATCAAATAGATCTGATAACAGATTCTGAATCTATATGGATTCACAACTGACAAAACAAGCTACAATACATTTTTCTTCTGCAATGCTGAGAGAACCACTCGACTACTTCGTTCTTAGACATGAGATCATGACTAACCCCAGACTGAAACACCCTCCTGAAGTGCTCTTTCTTTCTGAGACACTTCCTACCCAATATGAATCTATATAACCATACAGTTTGAAGTCATGATCTCTAGTATAACTGAGAACATAGTCTATCGAAGGAGAAATAATAATAATGTGAAGTACAAGTAGAATATTCTTTGAAGTTACATTATTTCAACATGCAAGACCACATCGTATGCAACTGAATGCAAGACTATCCACAAATGAATGTCAAACCACATTGTCTGCAAATGAATGCAATACCACATATTGTTGGGATCTTCCTCTTTGAAGATACGACCTATGTCACATGGTTCAGGTTTGAATTCGAGTTCAACGACCTTGAAATTCGGTTTTAATTCAATTTTTTTATGAAGTTCGGGATGAGGTTCAACATTAGATTCACTAATATAAGAATTTTCATATATATATATATAATCATTTTTCTCTCTATAAGAATTTATATATATATATATATTATCTCATTTTATTTTAAATTATATATATAAACTTTAAAATAAAATATACCACCATTATAAGTCAACTTTAAAATAAAATATACTATAATATATATAACACTTTAAAATGAAATATACCTAAGCGACATCAAATATCAACTTTAAAATTAGACATACCTTAACGATAGGCCGACAACAAGTGGATTGTGCACAGTGCAACTCAGCGACAAGCTGACACTGTGACAACAAGTGAACTATGCAACTATGAGGTGGCATGTTATCACCTAAGTTGCGCTTACGGGATTTCCAGTGAGTCGCAAGAGTATTTAACAAGTCAATTGTTCATTGTCAGTGCTCATAAGTTCTGTGGTTACATCAGGACCGGTTGTAGTCCCTTTTTTTTAATAAAATGCATGCTCATACCCCTTGGGGGTGTTGTAATAAAAGCTCTAACACGACAAACTTTTTGTATAGGACTTGGCTATCAATACAATTATTCCAAGGTGTTTTTTCCATTATCAAATATGCAATGCTGAATAGGCGATGTATAATTTTCAAGTTTTTCACCGCTCCTCCAAAGCTATAATTTTCGTCTTGGTAGTTAGGACTTAGAAGGTTATTAAATTTCACGTGTCAACATATATAAGTGTGTTAGGAATTGGTATTGAGTTGTATGGACATGTACTAGGTCCCCCTATATTTTCTTCAGATTCTGAGAAAAATAGTACTTTCTGTTTTTTAGGCCATTTTTAATGGTTTAAATGGAAAATTTCAAAATGTAAAAAAAGTGTGATCCAAAGTCCGTTTTTGGCATGTTTGGGCTCATTTTCAAGATCAGAGAACCTCCTTTACCCTGGGACCCACTTTCCCCATGCTCCGAGTGACTATATCGTTCCATATGGAATTATTTTGCTAAAAATGCTACAAAATGGCACTAAAAGGATAAATTATGAGAAAATGCAGCAAATTCAAAGGTTTGAGTTATGTAAAAAATAAATTTTAAAAAGTGAGAAAGTGATATGGCATGTGGTCCATATGGGTTAGCGACCATTCTCCAAACTTAATGCACTAGATGAACTTTGGATTAAAAAGATGGTTATGAATTGTTTTATGAGGAGGGTGACGTCGACACATGAGGCTCTGCACGCTAGCACAGAATAAGAATGTGATTAAGAGGGATGAAGGTGGACCCCTCTCTGTGTTATAATATTACACTTAATACTTTGGTTATTATATCAAATGTTTTGTTCCATTCATGCAAGCGAATGAGGGTGACACCGATGAGTGGGTTGTAGAGGACTCACGCGTGAGGGGAGAGAGGCACCAACTCCATGAGGATCATGAGCGATTGGGTGTGTAATGTGGAAGCCATCAGGTGGGTTGGTAAATTTTGGTAGGATAGGTGGAATTTCCCTCTCCAGCTCCACTCACTTTAACTCATATCAACTCAATTTAACTGGATTTCGTTTGCCATGGTAGGTAGCACCACCTAGTGGTTTGTAAACTCTATAAAAGAAAGGCATTCTTCCTCATTCTGTACAGAAGCAAGGGACTTCTACTCATATGATTTTCATTGTTTATATTTGTTATGAATAAAATTGAGTCTTTGGAGGACATTTGCTGGTGTAATACTCTTTCATGGTGAATGTTGGTTCTATAACCGAGGTGATATATTTTTAGCATTTTTTTGTGGTTCATGCAATTTAAAATATCTAGATTATAAGTTTGTATTCCAATCCATAGAATAGGCATTTGAATCTTGAATTTCTTATTTATGTGTAATCATATAAGATTTGAAAGTTATACTTTGTAGTCGGTAATACTTGTATGCTTTTGGTTTTATGTGATTTATCATACTAGATATGATCTTTGCATGAAGGTTTCGTGTGTAGCTTTGTAGATCACCGAAGGCGGAGTAAGACTGGAGCTCGGTTGCATCTTGTATTCTTCACAGCTTCATTTTGGATCTAAATTGTTTACCCTACAAACACCTTCCTCCTCAACCTTGTTCAAAGTTTGAAGCCTGAGCTCTTCCTCTTCCTTCTCAACGAAAAAACACTCAATCTCAATCTCTCTCCTTTCATTTTTTGTAAATTAAAATTTGATCATTAAAAGATTTATTATCCTTCTTTTTATTTTCTTCAATTTAAATCTAAGAGAGGGATGAAATTTTGTATCTCAAAGCTTAGATCTAGTATATATTCGCTTTAGCACTTCAAGGTTAAACTTTGCATTATTTTTCCAAGTGTCAAAGGTTGTAAATTATTAGTGTATTTTTGCATCTAACCCACTAATTTGGAATCGTAAGCTTGTTGGTTTTTAGAAGGTCTATGGAAAAAGAGGGAGATATGTTGTCAAATGTTTGAGTATTAAGCCATCCAGGGAACCCATACTCAATCTTACCTCCCCCCTCTTCATTCCTCTTCCTCCCAGCAGTAGTTTTGAGCCCTTTTGACCCATTTTCAAGGGTTAAAAAGTGATTTGATTTTCAAAGAAGTCTGATTGTAACAAATAATAAAAGAGCAAGTGGGATAACGGCTCCCACACCCCTCTTCCCCCATTTGGGGGAAGTATGTATCATCCTTTGATGTGATTAGATTTTTCTTTCCTTCTTTCCATTAAAAGTTTTAGATTAGTTTTGCATTCGTTATCTAGCTAGATTCTATTTCAAATGTTACTTTAGAATCTTTAATTTTGTTTTATATATTTGTAGATATAACCCAATCTTGATCTCATGAGTAAGGCTTTGTCTTGAAAGAGATCCCTGACTGTAGTTTTCTTATATACAAAATTGATGTATTGCTTAGAATAAATTAGAAGCACACAATCCGTCCTTAACGAGTTGTATAGATTAGTACATTTGTTATTCATTACTCACTAAATCGGAACAAACATTTTTCCTCTACCGTGTATTCTCTACTTCTCTCGGCTTAGTTTGACACTTAGGGATATCAAAAGCAGTATTGTGCATTCATTAATCCCTCACATCTAATTAATCTGTTTACACGAATAAAATTTACCGCCTTCAAACATTACAGAAATTCGACATAACGAGCCTAAGAAGTAGTGGGAAAATTCTTCCGGGAAAGCGAGAACAACTAGAAAGTGCCTGTGGGGTCCCGTTAGGCTACATATTTATTGGTGTAGTGTTGAACACTGCCCCATGACTACATATAGCCCACAGGTTCCCGTGTGGAGCCACTTTTCTCAGAATCCGGACATATTCCTGGTACCTCACGGTATATCAGGAATCTCCTTTTCCCCTTAACTCGATCATCATTTCTTAAAAATATAAAATCAATCAAGATACACTTCACAACATTATTTCATTTTCAACTACATTACTTTCAAATCCTTTTTCGGCACTGGTTATATAATCATTTCTTATCATTTTCTTCAAGTCAATATTGTTGTGAATGATATTATCATGCTGGTGAATTATATGTTTTAATGTTGCAGTACTTGGTGGTTTTATCAAAACTCCAAACAAACACTTTGATCATTCAAACATTAGAAAAGAAGAGCCTTAGCAACTCTTTCTTAGGGACTACCCCTCTTGGCTCTGTTAGAAGTGGCCTAAACGGAGGAGTCAAGAGTAGGTGACAGTACCTGATTCGAGACTTTCCCCTAAGGACACGCTGAGAAGCTTGAATATTTTTGTTGCATTCTCCCCCAGGTGTGTGTAAGGCAGAAACATTTGTGGCGCTGTTTCCGGAGATAAATATTTGTATTCCAGGAGTCGACTTACCTTTTTCTTTTACTATATTTTTACCTTTAGAATAAAATTTATTGATCTAGTCAACCTCTGAATTGAACCCGGTCCATCTAGCGACTCCACTGCCCTTAATCCCACCGGGGTATTCTACTAGAAGAAATTATGAAGGCTTATTTGATCTCATCCCTAAGCCTGAAATGGCTATTAGGAGGAGGATAAATCGACAATATTCTCGTCGAATCCTTGAGAATTTAGGATTTGAGTCCATTTTGGACATCCATCTTCTTTTTGAAAATCAAAACAGTAGTAGTAACTTTCCTGAAGAAATGCTTGATTATTTCAAACCCCTGGACTTTACTCGAATACCAAGTCAAACTCATGCTATACCACACAAAGCTATCGAGAAACTTCCAACCTTCCAAGGAAACAGTGCCATCACTGTTACTTCTTACTTACAAGCTATCTCCAAATGTTTCTTCAGTTGGGTCAGAGACGTTGCTCAACAACATGATGATGTGTATATGAAACTTTTTTCCTTATATTTAGAAGGAGATGCTTATGATTGGTACACAAGCTTAGATAACAATTCTTATGCTAGTTATGTGGACTTTTTGAAAGGATTTAAGGAAAGACGAGGAGATAAAAAAGAACCGTGCCATCAACCAACTTCCCTCCATACCATCAAAAGAAGTGAAAATGAAACTATGGAGGAGTTCAATAAAAAGTTTCAGGAAGTTGTGAAAAGAATCCATTCGGATTTCAAGCCACCTAACAAATCCATTCTTGTGTACTACATGGAAGCCTTGAGAGGAGAACTGAGATACCAACTTAGGGATAAAGAACTAGGTGATCTTAAAAAAGCTAAAGAACTGGTCGTTAAGATTGACCTAGATATGCAAGCTTTGGGAAAATCAAACATTCTTGGATACATAAGAGCCCTTATCCCTCCTAAGAAACAAGAGATTAAGGCTAAGGATTCCACGAATCACATGCAAGAGTCTTATGAAAAGAAAATGAAAGAGATGATTGATAGGATGGAGGCCTTACAAGACGATTATGCAAATCAACTAATAAATATGCAAAATAGGGTAATAAACATGGAAAGAGCTCTAACTAGTTAGAATCATTTTCCTCCTAAGGGAAATTAGGTTCAAAAGAAATCCCCAAAAGATAAAAGTACCCCTAATCCAAATATTGTTGACCTTATAAATTTGAATATGTCCTGGATGAAAGCTACAATTAGTTGTGCTTTTAAGCACTGGTGAAGTCCCAAAGGGTCATATAGGCCAAAAAGGCCATGAAAATAAAATTGATGGTCCTAATGAACCTGGATCAAACATGATGTAAACATGATGCCTAGTTGAGTAAGCACTCTCTGAAGAACTCAACCATTTGTGAGGCACTTCCATTCCTTGTGTTGTTGTTTGTCCTGCATGTGTTTATAGTGACTCATTCCCTTTCCATATCCAAAGTGTCATGATGTTAAGTTGGCAGTCATCATTTTCCCTAGCCTTATCAATTTCATCCTTCACCCTTCACTAGCAAATTGACTACAACTATGAAGTGAGTATAGTCCTAAAAGTATAGTCTGAGTAATAATAAATAAAACCCTATATATGTATTTGGTTGATGTACCGCCAGTGAGATGACTGCTACTTGTTATGATTGTTACTTATATGATTTGTAGAGCATGTCTTAGCCTTGTAACAATTGTAGCAGATGGATGATTTTTTGAGTTATATTATTGGTATCTGGTCATTTACAGGTGATTATATTGTCTATTGGATATTGTTGATGATCAGGCAGAGACCTGGAAAGGGTATGAGTATGCACCCTAAATGGATTTGGACTCTTTGAGTCTAGTAAGACGACTTATTTTCAGTTCCGGGCACTTGCAGAGATGATCAAGCTCATTTTACCCTTTTGATGAAGTTTTACTTCATAGGATGATGTGTCTGAGCATGGAGATGTTTTTATGGGATCTCCTAGGGCGTTGTATGGGGCATAGGGGGTGCAACCACTTGATTGTACCATAGTACCCCCATCCCAAAGATCCTGGTGGGCTCAATTGGACAACGCAGGCACCCTAGGAGGTTGTTTTGGCAGGTTCACATTTCCCAAGGCAGATTAATAAATGATTAAATGGCTATTGAAGAAATCGATTTGGGCTACTGAGGCAAGAAAATTACAGGGGATGAGACATGATGATGAGTCTAATGTCCTCCGCACCTTCTCCAGTAATTGCAACACTTGATTGGGCCCACACCTATTTTTTGGGCATTTTTATATTATTTTATGGAGCTTTTAGGAGGCTCATGATTTCCTCAAGGAAGCACAAAGTCAAAAAATTAAAATATTATATTGTTTTATTGTGCCATGGGGCACCCAGAGGGAGTTAGTTAACACTCCATGGACCCACCATGTGCTTCATTTATTTCTTATTGAGTGGGGTACCCTTTTTATGGGTTATTTAGTCCGCTTTGGTACTTTATGGTTATATTGATTCATGTATTGTATGTTGAGCTCATCTCAACCATTGATTAGAACATTTATATCTTTTAATCTTAGCCACTCATTTTGAAAGTGGTTAGGATTTTGGTTCTCTCGTTCTTATTTAAAGGAGAGAGCTTCTCATTTGTAAGGGGTCTTTGGCTCTTGGATCTTATTAATAGAAAAACTTTCTTGTGGATTTTTTTTTGGATCTCCTTTGCATCTGGTGTTCTTAGATGGTGATTGGAAAGTCTTTTACTTCCTAGCATTCGGGAAATTTATGTGAGATCTATATTTTTTGGGGATCATTATCTTGTCTATAGGAGGGCAACTTCAACTTGGACATTTTTGCAGGGGGGCCTCAACTCGTTTGGATTGGCTTTGTCTGTAATATGGGGTTTTCATTAGCTTCATTGTGATCTATGATTACATCTTGTTATTTTTCTGTAGATCTTATCTTTTTCTCATGTCACAGTAAATTTGATATTGTTGACGTTTGCTTGTGCGGGAGAGAGGGCGCATTGGTCACTTGGAGCAAAACCTTGGGCTTGGAAATCACACGGGTCTTCTCAAATTGATCGGGATAGCAGGGATCATCACTTTCAAGGAATCTACAAGGATTTCCAGCTATGTTGCCAGGAAACGTGGGTACGGGGACGGGTACGAGTACAGGTACGACACTTTTTGAAACAGGGTACTTCGATACGTCGGGGTACTATATATATATATATATATATATAGAGTTATTAATAATATATATAATATATATTAAAAATAAAACTGAAACATGTCACAGTCACATGACTCACATGATACATCATGATCCAATGATCCATACATGCACATTGCATATTCACTTTCAGATTTCGTCATTGATTCATTGAACAATGAAAATTCACAATTCACATTGAAAATTCAAAACATTCAAACATAAATTAAAATAAGTTATAATATATTAATGACAAATGTATGTCCATGGCTCCTTGAGTCCTTTCAACATTGTCAAACTACATTCAAAATTTGCCTAATGGCATTTTTCAGTCATGAAATAGAAAGATCAAAACAGTGAAACTGAACAATGAACAAAATAGTAAATTTGGCTTCTTCAAGCCATGTCATCAACAACTATATGACTAGTCTACAATAATTTTGTAGTATGATTAGGAGGTAAAACAATATCACATGGCCATTTTACAACCAACAATTAGCAGCTTTGAAAAAGATAGGAAAAGTTTTTTCAATTGCATATGAAGTTAAGGTATAAACAATTGCACTAAAAGAATGCTACGTTAGTCCTCTCTATGTTGAATCATTTGTAGCTACTTCATTTCTAAAAGAATCTTCAAAAAACTTAAAATAGCTATCATATTTTGTTATTCAAAGTAATTTAATATGCTCTATGGCAAAACTTCTGATTTATTGTAAAATTCTATCTCTAAAAATCTGAAGGAACATAGTCATTTTCACAATAGAAAATGTACTATTAATCACCAGAGGCATTAAGTCAATTTGTATATACAGCACCCACGTCAATATTGTTAATGCCCGCTGACAGTATATAGTCATGGGTCTTCATGTGGAGAAGAAGTTCAAGATTTTGCTGCTGTAGATGAAATGATTCATGGGAAGAGTGTAACCAGTAGTTTCCAGGCTGCCATAAATTGAAATATCAATGTGGTAAAATCTTCACTCTTATATTGTGCTTACATACTTCCATTGGGCGCATTGGGAAGAATAAAGCTATTGCGGGACTTGTTATACCAGATTCTACTTCATCCATTGATTGTCAGTCCCAGCACATTCTAAGGCTGCTATAGTACTTTCATAACTCTGTATTGTGAGTCAAATAACTCTCATTTCCAGATCTGAATATTTAAGTAAAAGATGAAGTTTTCCCAATAGTCATCTACAACACATTTAAGATCTCAGCCATTATAAGATTTTCTCACTGCTATCACATTATATGGCCACATTACTTGGGTATCTCAACATTCATTTCCAAATCTGTCAACGGGCTGCTACAGGCATGTAAAAAGCACCTTCTTACTATGTTTTTTGGGTTTCTGTTTATTAGCCATTTAAATCATTGTTAATGCTATTTCCTTGCTATAATTTATGAGCATGTTATGTGAAGAATTGCCATTAAAATCTATGTTCAAGCAGTGATACATTATTCAAATCAAAACAGCAGTGAGGCATTATCCGTGTTGAGTTAAAAAGCTCCTACAACCTTTCCATGTAAATCTTGGGGTTGAAAATTCCCACCAATCCTATCATAGCTCCTACATATTTGTTTGAAGAAGGATAAGTCGCTAGAACTAGACTTCAATTGTGGGAACAAATTGTATTAGTTTGGTTTAGTTTTATATACTGGCCGTACCATAGCCGTACCCAAAATCGAGGTACGCCGTACCATTTTCACCAAACGTACCCAAAAAAAAATTATGAAGTACCCGGTACGGCAACACTGTTCATGGTATGTGAGGGTACGTTTGGGTACGTACCATTGCCGTACCCAAGTACCCGATACGTGTACCCGATACCGGTACGTGTACCCGACCCCTGGGTACGGGTACCCATGCAAGTAATATCTACATGTTAGTTCCTTTCTTCCGAATCTCAACCCATTGACACATGTTTTTCTTCATTTTACTGAAAATTCCATAAATAATAAAAAAAACAAAAATACTAAAAAATAAACCGCTCGATCTCTGGACAAACCACTGCTGGGTTTTGTAGATCGGGCCTCCCTCTCACCAATTCACCCCTAACACTGAGCTATTTCTTCTTGGTTTTCCCTAGATCTAAGAAATTTCCTTCTCAAACCCCGCGCCCCTCACTGAATTTTTGACTTTTTTTCGAGATCTGGTTTTTCCGGGAAAATAACAACTTGGGTTTGTAGATCAGGCCTTCCTCACTCCAAATCACCTCCAACGCTGAGCTAGATACCGACAAGTGGCCCTAGATCTGAGAAACCGTCTTCCAGGACCTTAGCGTTTCTCATCATTTTTCTGACTTTTTCCCAGATCTGATTTTTTCAACATTTTTTCAACTTGGGTTTGTAGATCAAGTCATCCCCATCCCATTTCCCCTCCAACGCTGAGCTGATAGTCTCCAGATTGTCCTAGATCTGAGGATCTGCCTCTCCAACCCTAGCGCTAGCCACCTTACTGCTAGTTTCCCCTGTAGATTGAATTTTTCGGCCAAATAATTTTCTGGATCCATAGATCAGGGCATTTCCCAGGTGGGTCCACTCCAACGCTGGGAAGATATTGACTCCATTACCCCAGGTCCAATAGGCACTAATATCCAACTCTAGCGCTACTCCCTCTTGCTTCTTTTCCTTGTAATATGATGTTTCCCTGATGACTCGGGCGCTTTGATATTGTCATATCTCTCATCGAATCTATCCATCGGTACTAGATATCCCCAATCCTGTTAGATTTTTATCATTTAAGCAATATGATCTTAGGATCTTATTTGAGAGAATAACATGTACATCAATAAACAAAAGAGACAAGAGACAATGAATTTTCCTCGAAGAAACCATAAAGGAGAAAACCCCGCAACTTCCTCAGAGATAGAATGAGCACCAATGGCAACCGTAAAACCCGAAAACATAAAGATTATCTCCAACAGCTTGTTCTCTCTCTCTCACTTGAGAGAGCTTCTCCTCTCTCACTCATGCGCCCCAGTGAGTGAGTGAGTGTATGATAAATAGAGAGGCTCACTCTCTATTTATATTCTTTCGTTCACTTAATGTCCACTCGAACATGTCGACCTCACTTAACAATTATTTACTAGGGCCAACATCTCTTGGAGAGTCTAATAACCCTAGTGCTCCACAACTGTGGGGACTTTGCCCTCCGATCAACAAGGAGGGTTAACCTTGACTCAATTGTGGGGACTATTTCCCCGACTTACAATGGAGGGTTAACCTCAATGACTTTACATGACTTGTTTACACTATTGAATCTCCCGATCGGAACATCGGGGCATGACATGACTCAATTACATCACAGATACTTCTCGGAATAAACATCGGGGTACAATACATAAGATATACAAGTGAATACATTCCGAAGTTACAAATACATCAACAAATCTCGTCCTTGAATTCCCTGCATTGGCCACGTTTACCAAGGCAGGGGATATCCTCACTTGTTGCCAGTACCTCAACCCCAAATCTAGTATTTACTTCATAGGTCACATGTGCCCCACTTTGGATCGAACCTCATACTTCCTAAGCCATGATCCAAAGCCTTGGCTCACCTCGTGACATCATCCATAGATCTAGGGTTTCTATTACCTGACACCTTACGTACCTCAAAGTCCATTTGATCTGATCTGGTGTCTAGGTTTGATCTCTCCTGTCGGGAGTAGATCTAGGTCTCCCCCTTTGTTGTCTTAGGCTAAGACACATAAAGTGAAGGTTGTCTTGATTGGCATGACAACCATCCATTTGGGGGTCTAGGTAGTCTTGGTTCCACCTCCTTAGTTGCTTGTCCCTCTACCATCCATCCTGGATCCACCTCACATAAGAAAACTACAAGGTTGGTGATAACATTTTGGCGTTGTTTCCAGGGAGGTAGAGGTCGACCTTGTTTTAACATACCTCACCTTCCCCTACGACATATCTCTTTTTGGTGAATTACTTAAGTGATTCACCTGGCGACTCCACCCTGTGACTCCATTGAGGACCATACCCAACGTATTAATCTTAAGTTCCTTGAACGCCCTATAAACCTGGAAGGAATCCCTATAACTTACACAAGGAAAAACAGACAAGTATCTAGCCCCACTGTTAACTCCATTCATCCTTTGGGATCTCCTTCAACCTCATCTAGCTTTATGGTCGGAACAAACAATAGTGGGAATCAAAATGTTCCCCCTCCACAAAACCCTAGGATTTTTGGAAGGAAGGCTAAGGCATCTCCTTTAGATTTCTCCCTGATCCAAGGGGCCCCGCATGACATGCCTGATAAATACTTCGAAAAGGTTCCCAAGTTTGCTGGAGTGTCAGCTACCTCCATCGAAGACCACATTGACAAAGTCTGGGATCATATGGAAGCATACAGAGCTGTTGATGAAGATGTATTCATGAGAGGTCTTCTGCACTCTCTGGAAGAAGATGTGCGGAAGTGGTTTGATAGATTACCTGCTTCATCCATCAATGGATATGACAACTTCATCTCAAAGACTAACAGTGATTGGTCTCACAAGTTGGATGGGAAATTCCTCTTACATCAACTGTTTGACATAAAGAAGAGGGAGAATGAAACAGTCCATGAGTTTAACCTGAGATTTGACAAGACTGTAGGTAATATCCCAGATGAAATCAAACCTAAAAACCAAGCGATTGTTATTCATTATCTGAGTGCTTTTGACGGTTGGTTGGGGTTCAACTTAAAGGATAGGAATCCAAATGACTTGAAGATTGCCCAATTCAATGCAAAGATGGTTGAGCAGCATGCGACATCTATAGGTAAAAAAAACTTTTTCGATCATTATGCCCCATTCACTTCTAGATCTGACCCTAAGCTCCGAAAGCCTAAGGAACCTGTGAGTGAACCAAAAGAATCAAAGGACATGTTAGAAATCATGCAAGAGAAGATGAAACAACTAAGTGTCCTGACCAAGAGTGTCGTTATTTTTCGCGATCCTAAGAGACATAGAAATCCTTATGGCCCTAAAGCCTACTGGAACAACAATAAAGGTCCTGAGAGAGATCCTAATAGAAGATGACCTGAGTATCCAGAGAATCCTGAGAAGAGGAATGTTAATTGGTGTGATGAAAATGATGAAGAACCATCAAACACCAACTACCCTGATGACCAACCAAACAACATCAATTTTATGAATGATTTCTCTTTTGATGATGGGTTTGGAAGAATTCTCCTAGAGAAAGAGCCATGGGAGCAAGAAGAACCTTGGGAGCAGGAAGAGGATTTTGTTGATGAGCATGATACTTCATGTTGTGCCATAAATATCCCTAAAACGAAAGAGCAACCACAGGTTAGAATCTATAAACAAAGAGTGGATCCCCAACCTTGTTTCTTAGACAAACCCAAAGCAATTAATGAAGATAAGAAGGAAGAAAAAGATCTTGCCTTAGGAGATTTGACTTTGAACATTGACATAGAGAAAGAGCTAAGCAAGATAATGTGTAATATCCCTATCATTGAACTGATGAATGTTCCCTCTGTAAGAAGCCAAGTAGAAGAATTCTTTGATGGCGTTGGCCAAGACAAAACCCCTGAGATTGCCTTAGAATCTAGTCACATACAGAGCCTTAGTGGGATGCAACCTAGCAAAGATGAAAAGGATCCACCTGTTAACATCCAGTCTGCTATCTATGAAAGAAAGAACGGTGGCCACCCTCCCTTTTACTTAACCTTACCTATTCAAAATATGCTCCTACATAACTGCATGTTGGATTCTGGAGCAGCTATGAATGTAATGCCTTGGCATGTCATGAAGGAAATGGGATTAGAGGTGACTAGGCCTTACGAGAATGTTTGTGGCATAGACTCAAGACAAGTGCCATCCTATGGCTTGATAAAAAACCTTAGATTTGATATGTTTGCATGCTCAGACATCTCCATTATGATGGATGTAGTTGTTATTGATTTACCCCCAGCATATGGAATTCTTTTATCTAGAAAATGGGCAGTTGGTTTAGGTGGATACCTCATGATGGATTTGTCATACCTTTGTGTCCCAAACTCTGATGGCGCTCTGATTAGAATCAATAGGGAACCCTGCTATGAAAAACATTTGGATACTTTTGAGGAAGGAATTAAAAATACAGATGGGGAAGAATTGTTGAATAATGCTAAAGCCAATATGGTGGAAGATGAAAATGAAGTATGGGAATATAGGCAGCTTGAAAGCATGTTCATGGCAATGGAAGACTCTGACTCATTTTCGGAAGAAAATCAAACAACTGAACTTGCCAGGATGATTAACTTGGAAATGCTTGGAGGTGAATACTCAAAGGAATTAGAGGAATTAAGAAGAAATGAGAACCAACTTCAGGGTCACGAGCAAAACGATGCAATAAATCCTACAATTGAAGTTGATGAAAATGATAATGCTAGACATATTGGAAGAATCCCTCGTAGAGTAAATGAATGGTTTTCTTTAATTAACCGTAATAGAGAAAGAGAAAGCCAAGGACTTGAACCTATTTACCCATGGGCAAACCATCCTGAGTTAGCTAGTGTAGTAAATGTTGATGATGAAGTCAGTAGCACCCGTGTTTCTAATGTTGTTGGGTCATTATCTCATTTATCTTTGGAAGATGGTAACCTAATTCAAGTCCATGATAACTCCCTGAATTGGAAAGAGGATGCCTTAATAAACGATGCACCTGAAAGAGATTTTAATCTTAACAATCTTGCTATGTCTCAGAATCCTTCCGCCACACCAAATAATGCCTTATCAGTTGATCCTCTCATCCCTAATTTTCTCCTACCACCTGAGTCATCTAGTCTTCACAGTGATGATTTGTCTCACATTCCTAGTTCTTCTGCATCACAGTCTGGAGTAGAACCAACCGAGCTATAAGGTATGTATCTTTACGTTCCTACAGGAGAAGGCCCTAGCCATAATACTGTTGTGTCCCACATACCTTACCCTTTAGAAGAAAATAGAAGCTTCTGGACTATAGGAGAAACTATTAAACATATAATGTCTCCTCATGAAGAAGGGCCTAATGCACCTGTCCAACAGACAAGAAGAGAGATTAGAGAGATTTTAGTTGGTAGTGTAGCCATTCTCGTTGATGGTGGTCCACCTAGATTTGATGTAGTTCCTTCCATAAGGAGCTTAAGGATTACTACCCCGCAACCTAGAAGTCTTGTTGATATCCATCCCATGCCTATACGTAACATTGAAGTGGTTCCTGAATCAGTAAATAGGAATAGATTTCCCATCGGAAGTCAAGTCCTTATCCAAAACCACTAACTACATTTCAGATCAGGGCAAGCTAATGACATTTGGGTTGGACCCTTTTCCGTTGAGCGTTGTGTGGGTGACATATGCTTTCTTGTTACTAGTACTGGACAACAGATTTTACTTCCTGTCAACCAGAGGGATTTGAGGGGATACATTCCCGACCTCACTTAGCCTTCAGTCCTTTCTTGCTTGGTTAGAGTAGAGTAGGTAGGACATGAATAAGCCTTTCCCGACAGTAGTGTAGAATCTTGCATTTTTCCCTGAAGCTCTTAGTATAGTTTTGATTTCTGTTATCCTACACAATAAAAAATCAAACTTTTCTTGAAAGTTATGGTTATAGATTATATTTATTTTCTGCTTTTTAGTTTTATGCATGCTTATTTTCAGTACTTTATTTTTATCCACATATTGTTCTGACGACCGGTCTGTGAGTTTGGTATAGCTCCGCACGTGCTACAGGTACTTGGTGACATTTTGGTAGCATTTGCAGAGCTAGAAGGATTGATCGAGGATGCGAGAAGCAGAGTACGAGGACCAGAGATTCTGAGGTTCCCAAGCGCTCTTTTCAACAGAGCACTTGTCTTAGCTAGAGCCAAATGTTATCACATATATAGTAGCCAGGCTACCATATTCTATTTTTCAGATACGGTACATTTTTCAGCCAGACCTCCCACATATGAGATGCTGAGATGAGCAGTTTTGACGGATCATTATTTTGTTAGTGGACTATTATACTCTCCCATGACAGGACTGAGTCTAAGGACACTAAGATTCGAGGACTGATGTAGCCATTTAGTCATTTGAAGAGCAGTTAGTGATGCCCAGATTGGTGTTAGTCTTTTCTCATTGGACAGATGATGATTCAGATGGATTATTTGCATGGTTATGACTCGGCATTTATTATATTGTGTTATGGTTATCATTGCTCGTATACTCATCTTTGTGACATATACTAGCATTTAGTGTCATGATCTGGCGGTCATAAATAAATGGACTTGGATGTATTTGTATTATGTATTGATGTCCCTGCTTAGACTTGGAAGTTCTTGATCTATACTCATTGGTTTTACCCTCCCTAGGGAGAATAGAGGTAGCCATTCCCACAATACTCTGGCTTGCTAGTGTTGGCTTCATTGTTCATTGTCTCCACCCATCCATTTCCTTCCAGTTTTGTTTTAGCCTAACTTACTAATTGACTTGTGGCATGGAGAACCTTTCCCCGCTAGAACCTTTGTTGGAAAAACCTCCATGTTTATATTATGTCCCGGCTCTGAGTGGGTGACAAAACTTGCCTTTGGTGAGTTGGATTGTATGCCTAAATCATTCTGGTTGGTTGTCCCGATGTTTGGCACTATGCAGAACTCCCCCTGGTCACTTGAGATGTTTGGCTAAAACTCAAAGCTCATGCACTACTTGTATTGGAAATATTTATATATGCGCCCATGGAAATTGTAAATTCTAAAATGTGTTTCTTAACATATGTGAGCAAAGGGCAAGAGCAATGAAATGCTAAAATACCCCGTGAAGGGTATAAGAAAAGGTCCCAAAAGCAATGGTTAAATATATGCTATATCCAAATATTGTTGACTTTATAAATTTGAATATGTCCTGGATGAAAGCTACAATTAGTTGTGCTTTTAAGCACTGGTGAACTCCCAAAGGGTCATATAGGCCAAAAAGGCCATGAAAATAAAATTGATGGTCCTAATGAACCTGGATCAAACATGATGTAGACATGATGCCTAAGTTGAATAAGCACTCTCTAAAGAGCTCAACCATTTGTGAGGCACTGCCATTCCTTATGTTGTTGTTTGTCCAGCATGTGGTTATAGTGAGTATTCCATTTCCATATCCAAAGTGTCATAATGTTAAGTTGGTAGTCATCATTTGCCCTAACCTTGTCAATTTCAGGCTTCATCCTTCACTAGCAAATTGACTACAACTATGAAGTGAGTATAGTCTTGAAAGTAAACCATATATATGTATTTGGTTGATGTACCACCAGTGAGGTGATTGCTACTTGTTATGATTGTTACTTAAATGATTTGTAGAGCATGTCTTAGCCTTGTAACACTTGCAACAGATGGATGATGGTTTGAGTTATATTATTGGTATCTGGTCATTTACAGGTGATTATATTGTCTATTGGATATTGCTGATGATCAGGTAGAGACCTGGAAAGGGTATGAGTATGCACCTTAGATGGATTTGGACTCTCTGAGTCTAGCGAGACAACGTATTTTCAGTTCTGGGCACTTATAGAGATGATCAGGCTCATTTTACCTTCTGATGTAGTTTTGCTTCACAGGATGATGTGTCTGAGCAGGGAGATGTTTTTATGGGATCTCCTAGGGCGTTGTATAGGGCATGAGGGTGTAGCCACTTGATTGTACCATAGTACCCCCATCCCAGAGAGCTTAGTGGGCTCAGTTGGACAACGCAGGCACCCTAGGAGGCTGTTTTGGCAGGTTCACATTTCTTTTGGCAGATTAATAAATGATTAAATGGCTATTGAAGAAATCGATTTGGGCTATTGAGACAAGGAAATGACATGGGATGAGTCATGATGATGAGTGTGATGTCCTCTGCACCTTCTCTAGTAGTTGCCACACCTGATTGGGCCCACAACTATTTTTTGGGCATTGGTATATTATTTTTTGGAGCTTTTGGAAGGCTCACAATTTCTTCAATGAAGCACAAAGTGAAAAAATTAAAATATTATATTGTTTTATTGTGCCATGGGGCACTCAGAGGGAGTTAGTTAACATTCCATGGACCCACCATGTGCTTCATTTATTTTTTGTTGAGTGGGGTACCCTCTTTATGGGTGATTTAGTCCACTTTGGTACTTTATGGTTATATTGATCCATGTATTGTATGTTGAGCTCATCTCAACCATTGATTATAACATTTATACTTTTTAATCTTAGCTACTCGTTTTGAAAGTGGTTATGATTTTAGTTCTCTCATTCTTATTTAAAGGAGACAGCTTCTAATTAATCTTAGCTACTCGTTTTGAAAGTGGTTATGATTTTAGTTCTCTCATTCTTATTTAAAGGAGACAGCTTCTGATTTGTAAGGGGTCTTTGGCTCTTGGATTTGATTAATAGAAAAATTTTCTTGTGGATATTTTTTTGGATCTCCTTTGCATCTGGTGTTCTTAAATGGTGATTGGAAAGTCTTTTGCTTCCTAGCATTAGGGAAATTTGTGTGAGATCTAAATTTTTTTGGGATCATTGTATTCTCTACAAGAGGGCGACTTCAACTTGGGCGTTTTTGCAGGGGGACCTTAACTCGCTTGGACTGGCTTCGTCTGTAACAAGGGGTTTTCATTAGCTTCATTGTGATTTATGGTTACATCTTGTTATTTTTCTGTAGATCTTGTCTTTTTCTCATGTCACAGTAAATCTGATATTGTTGACGTTTGCTTGTGCAGGAAAGAGGACGCATTGGTCACTTGGAGCAAAACGTTGGGCTTGGAAATCACACAGGTCTTCTCAAATTAATCGGGATAGCACAAATCATCACCTTCAAGGCATCTACAAGGATTTCCACATAAGATCTACAGGTTAGTTCCTTTCTTCCGGATCTCAACCCATTGACACATGCTTTTCTCCATTTTACTGAAAATTCCATAAATAAAAAAAATAAAAAATAAATAGTAAAAAATAGACCGCTCAAACTCTGGACAAACCATTGTTGGGTTTTGTAGATCGGGCCTCCCTCTCACCAATTCACCTTTAATGTTGACCTATTTCTTCCTGGTTTTCCCTAGATATGAGAAACTGCCTTCTTAAACCCTAGCGCCCCTCACTGAATTTTCGACTTTTTTTCCCGAGATCTAATTTTTCCGGAAAAATAACAACTTGGGTTTGTAGATCGAGCCTTCCTCACTCCAAATCACCTCCAAAGCTGAGCTAGATACTGACAGGTGGCCCTAAATCTGAGAAACTATCTTCCAGCACCCTAACATTTCTCATTATTTTTCTGACTTTTTCCCAGATCTGATTTTTTCGACATTTTTTCAACTTGGGTTTGTAGATCAAGTCATCCCCATCCCATTTCCCCTCCAACGTTGAGCTGCTAGTCTCCAGATTGTCCTAGATCTGAGGATCTGCCTCTCCAAACCCTACCGCTAGCCACCTTACTGTTGGTTTCCCTGTAGACTGAATTTTTCGACCAAATAATTTTCTGGATCCATAGATCAAGGCATTTGCCAGGTGGGTCCACTCCAACACTGGAAAGATATTGACTCCATTACCCTAGGTCCAATAGGCACTGATCTCCAACTCTAGCGCTACCCCCTCTTTGGCCTCTTTTCCTTGTAATCTGATGTTTGCCTGATGACTCGGGTGCTTTGATATTGTCATATCTCTCATCGAGTTTATCCATCGATACTAGATAGTCTCAATCTTGTCTTTGACTTCCCTGCATTGGTCACATTTCCCAAGGCAACGGATATCCTCACTTTTTGCTAGTACCTCAACCCCAAATCTAGTATTTACTTCATAGGTCACATGTGTCCAACTTTGGATCGAACCTCATACTTCCTAAGCCTTGATCCAAAGCCTTGGCTCACCTCGTGACATCATCCATAGATCTAGGGTTTCTATTACCTGACACCTTACATACCTCAAAGTCCATTTGATCTGATCTGGTGTCTAGGTTTGATCTCTCCTGACGGGAGTGGATCTGTGTCTCCCCCTTTGTTGTCTTGGGCTAAGAGACATAAAGTGAAGGCTGCCTTGATTGGCGTGACAACCATCCGTTTGTGGGTCTATGCAATCTTGGTTCCACCTCCTTAGTTGATTGTCCCTCTACCATCCATCCTGGATCCACCTCACATAGGCAACTACAAGGTTGGTGATATCAATAGAGTCTTGTGTTATTTCCATGTGTTTCTTCTAGAATTATAAGGAGGCCAATCCACTTGTGTTATTGCAGGGTTACTCGTGTTATTTCAACTATTTGTTCAAAACATAGGAGGGTGCACTATTTGACCTATTTGTGGGAGATACATGAGTTATTTCTAGGGTTGGAGGAGTGACCCCCTGGACTATTCTTGGTAATTGATCATGCTTTTAGCTTTCTTCTATTGTTATTGATTATCTAGATTTGACCTTTTCCTATTCTTCAAATCTCTCTTCTTAAATCGTTTCTTGCCTACAAGTGAGCATGTGGACAAGGAAGGAAACCTAATTGTGTTTTAATTCCTTTCCCTTCATCACTATCATTCTACTCCCTTGAGATCTAGTTATTGAGATCATGCACTTGTATTCATGTACTGGTTGTATTTCTCACATCCAATATCATAGTTACACTGTTTGGAGGGAAGAAATTGTAATATTTTTGGCCCCTCAAGATCCTTGAGCATGTTGATGTGTTCCCATTGCATTGAACTTTGTACTTTTCACAACTCTGAGTAATAAAGACCACATCTACAATCTTTCAGTGACCTATCGTGATTACTTGTATAAGAATTTATACCACTTTGCATATCTCTTGTTATTATTTTGATTTATAAAGGTAATGAACTTGTAGGATTCAAGCACTTCTCATTTTCCTTAAAGTTTTTATCTTGCAAGCATTCATTATCTCCATTTCAAGGACAAGACACCAGTCACTTTAAATTCATGTTGATCTTAAACATAATTTTACGACAAAAAACTATTGAAAATATTGCAAAAGAACAAGTTAAATCATTGATTGGTGAAGGGATTAGTTGGATGCAACCAGAACAGGTTGTTTTTAAGTGTTTTTCTTGGTTTTTACGTTATATTAACTTATTGTTCTGCAACTTTTGTTGCAGAAATAGAAAGAAACTATAACAGTAATTTATTTGCATTAACTTAATTCATCATACAAAGTCAAAATTTGCAATTTTATAATGTTTCTCTTTCATTTTCAATGAGTTTACCTTGCTGATCTGTACTTTCTGTTGCAGAAACAAAGGGAAACTATAGTGAAATTCCAAACTACTAGGTTTATGCTATCGTATACAATCTCAGATTTTTATATGTTTATCTACTTTCCTAGACTTTGGGGGCATTTTAGCTGCTTGTTCTACAACTTTTATTGCAGAAGCAGAAGAAGATTATCACCTCTTTGTAATTTTTCTTATCGATTTTATCATTTGCAGTCATTGTTTAGGCATTTTTTGTGTTGCCCCAACACTGTACTATCATATTTCATCCTTCTTTGGTGCAGAGTCGCAGACCAACATCAATTTGCTGATTTGAGGTCATACTTACCCCCTAGGAACCATATTTGACAACTTGAATCACTTAGGGAAGGCCCCTTGTGGTTGTCAAGGCACCAACCCAACGCAAGAGGAATCAGGTGAGCTGACAATGGATCTTTTCTACAGTTATCCAGACTCAATTTTTATATTTTCAAGAAAGGAATTTCCAACTGATGACATGATCTAAGAGAAAAATTACTTGAATGGAATTTATACAAAAAGATTCCAGGCAACTCTAGATTCAATCTTGCTATAAGTTGGTTGTACGAACCATCATCTCCATGTCACATGACTTGAGCACATGAAGAGATACAACATGGCAATATACCTAATCACATGGGAGTTGGAAAAGTTGGTGTGGAAAAGATTTTTTCCCAACATAACTCTATATGCAAACTTGCTTGAAGTTTTGGCTAGCCACTAAACTACAAAATCATGATTAGCAAACTCAAAGAAACAATAAACATGTCTTGGGTCCACATGGTCCATTTATCAAAGCAATTTTGGCCCAAGGTAAGACAAAAGCCTCATCTATGGACAAGTTCTTGCATGAAATTCTATGGAGCATTAATTATATATTAATAACATCACCAAGCATGTAGATTACCACATGAAGAAATGTATAATCTAACATTTAATGTCAAATATCATATCATAAGGCATCACATATTGGAAATTTTATGAGAAATTAAGCTAATTATGACCAATGCCGCTTGGCCAGGTTAGGTTCTTCACTGGCCTAATGATAGCTTCTACTTCCTCCAGCAATTCTTGATCAATACTTTGACCTTCTTCAACTTCAACAGTGGCAGCAATATTTTCTCGAACCTAACGGAACAATCAAAGGCATCATGTCAGAAATTTACAAACCAACCAAAAGGAAAATGAATACATTATAATGGTCAAGAAAATTTAGCATTAAATTAAAAAGAAATTCCACATGCTAATGAAAACCAATCAACCTTTTTGCATCGAATTATTGCTTGTGAAAGAAATTTTATTTTAAAAACTCTCTGAACTTGGTTTGAGATAAAATTCAATTATCACTGCAGCAAAATGCACATTTATCTAAATCCTCACTCGAGAATTTGGATTTTTGGGGGGGAAATGCAACTTATATTACCTCAAAAATTCAAATGTTATAAAAGGTAATAGGGTCATCCTAAAAATTTCAAACATCCATTGCCTATTGGTAGTGGCATAATCGTCATGAAGATCACTCACATGGAAGAAAAATTAACGTGGCTTCAAGCCCTTCAAGTTTCTGTTGCTACTTTTGTGCAAAAATCAACTTTATAAAAGCATAAGATTCTTATTTCTGATTTGGATACCATGCAAGTATATTCAGTGACAAGCTTTCTCCAAGTGCAAAGGGTACAAGAAAAATGGACTTCTCAACTACTTTGGAATTCCTCTTGTAAAAGACCAACCAAGGCTAAGGAATGGTCCATGCTCATCAAAAGGAAGAAAAGCAAGATGGATGCTTGACCTACTAGATCATTAAACCAGCAAGGTGGATCACTATGTTCAAAAATAGTCTATAGCACATCTCTGCTTTCATTTGCTCTATTATATAAGCACCTAAAATTATCCTCAAGTGCTTAGCCAAAATCCTTTAGGTTTACTTATTGGAACTTATAATAAGTTAAAAAAGGCTTTCAAATCTGTCACATGGCCCACCATTTCTACCTCAAGAGAAAGAAGGGTTGGGTGTCAAGGGGCAAAGCACCTCTAGGAACTCTTCCACTCATCTGACTGCAAGGTTACATGAATCATGGGTACGATCGGAATCGGCTGAAGAATCCGACACAAGTGCAACACTCATCCCAAAATTAGGAATCGAGAATTTGGAACCCTAACCCTAATTAACCCTAATTATCCTACATTTAGCCTGCGTAAACAGCTTTAGATTAGTCAAAATGAGGTGGAATAATCCGATGAAGAATCTGATTCGGGTGCGGTTAGGACTAGGGCCAAATCCAGTAACTTAGCATCTGAGAGGAAAAAAATTACTCTCTTCAGATATTTCAACAGTGGTAGTTGCAATCGGCCTTATCCATCATACTTAAACAATTTAGGTACATAACTCTAGGAATTAATGAAATCAACTAAGCACAAAATGTCCCATATTTACTCAATCCTGGCCACGAAGGGAAGGTTGCAAACTTTTGGAATACAAGGTGGAGACGGCCCAATTGTATTCTAATGGGTTTCTATCCATGGATTAAACAATCTAAGGGTGATGTTGGAGTGTGAGTTGAGAGAGTGACTTCTTTGACTTTAACAAGACTAAATGGTTTCGAACTATGGGCCTCTTCAGCTTAGTAGATGGGATATCTCCTTAATATTTTTTGTGAAGATGACATAATTCTGCATGACATCAATGTTGGTGTAATTAATGCTCCAATATGTATTTATTGTAATCTTCATTTAGTGGACATTAAGTGTCGTTAACAAAAGGCCCTAGCAATCTATCATTAATCATTTAATGTGATAGTTAAAAGGTGGATTAGTGGTTCCTTATCAATATCTTAGTTAGAAGGTGGCATGTTGAACCATAATTAATGTTGTACTTGTAGCTATCCTTCAGCTAATTGCTGTATATAGGACTGCTGATCCTCTTTGTAATCATCATGTAGCATAATAATAAAGCATCATATTTTTTACAGTACAGTTTTCTTGCAAGGATTTTCTCTACTGTGATCTGTGTGGTGACTCTACTTTCGTATGCATTTTTATATTCTTAATTTTCACATAGTATCCTATAGCTATGACACTGATTCTCCTCCACTGTTGACTGCTTTCTCTGAAGCTTGTTGTGGAGTTCTTGTAATTTCATCCATTTGAAGAGGATGTGAAGCATTGTTTGGAGTTCCTACAGACTAGTCTGAATAAAGGAAGTCTCAATCTAAGTTTGGTTTTCAACATTTATCTAGGTTGGGTATTTTTTACTACAATATTTAGAATTTTTTACCTTCGTACATTGAATCCATATACCACTGTAGCTATCTTTTCTGTGGAAAATTTGTGGAGTTAGGGTTTTAATTGTGCTAGTTTTTGAAGGAAAACTCTTTGTTTTTCAAGTACCTTTAAGGATTGTGTAGCTTTCGGCCCTACTTTGTGCCTCTTCCACGCACCTATATTTTCACAGATCTGCATTTTCTGGATTTCAACCGGTTCCAGGCCTGTGGCTGGTCTGTTTTTAATTTTTTCTTAACTGTGGCATTTGCACATCCCTGCAACTCTTGGCAGCTTGCAATACTAACCCATCTTTGCTGACTCTGCAGTGTATTTACAACAACATTTTACAGCCAATCTACAACAATTGTTGGGGTGACTTTGGCACTTTTTCCAACACTTATACGACAGCAATTAAGAGGTATTTCTATGCTTTTAACACAAATTTATGGTTTTTGGTTGCCTCTATTTTTCTGCATTTTTTGTTGTTGATTACGGCAGTGATTATCTTCAATTTAAGGGTTACTTGGTTTTGCTTGATGGGGGGGGGTTTTATTCCAAGTATAGAAGAGCATTTGTTGTTGCTTTCATGAGACCCTTGCACATAGTGGCCACTCGAAGCCTTGTTCTTCATGAGCACATGTGCTCAGATTCATCATGTGGTCCATATACCCTAGCTTCATTCTGAATCCTGACCAATAATAATTATAACAATTGGCGGAGTAAAATGGAGGATGTGCTCTAGAACCATAGCCTATCCTGGATCACCATGGGTGTTGAAAAGGAACCTAAAAATGACAATAAGAAAAAAAAATAGTTGAAATGAGTTGATTAAGCTCGTGGTTTGATCGACATCCATGTGTTAGATGAGCATTCATTCCACCTTCATAATATGGGATCTCTTGCAAAGATGCTTGAGATATGCTTGAAAAGAAATCTCAACCTAATGAAGCTCCAGTTATGAAAATTTGATTTGATGTACTTAAAGCCATAGGATTTCAACAAGGTCAAGGATTACCTACCTCACTTCATGAAACTCCGTATGTAGTTGGAGACTTGCGAGATTCAATACAAGAAGATGGATGCTATTTTTATCCATATTAATCCACAAAATATTCTTGCTCCTTGTGAGGTGTTTTGTTCCACTTGTTGATTTGTAAAGAATATGATTGATGCTCAGTATGTTACGGTAGATTTAGAACAATTTTGTCAATCTTTCATTCAAGAGCAAGCAAAGCTGATTGTGTTAGAGTTTCTACTTTAATTCAAATTGATTAGGACCTTTAACTGAAAGAATAACAAGCACAACAAGATACACAAGACACAAAGATTTTCCTCGGGGAAACCATAAAGGAGAAAACCCCGCAAACTTCCTCAGAATAGTTCCATCACTAATACAATATCATAGGATGGAAAAACCCAAGAATAAGAAGTCTTTTGCAGCTCTCTCTCTTTCTCCTCTAGCGAATTTGTCTTCTCTCTCTTATGCAAACTTGAGAGTGATTGAGTGTGTGTATAAATGAGGGAGGGTGCCTCCCTATTTATACACATCAAGTGACTGAACTAAAACCTAGCTAGGTCGACCTTTTGACCTAGCAAGGCCGACTTCTCCCAGGAAGACTCAAAAATACATTTTATTATATTTATCCTAAGGACCACTGCCCCAACTTACAATTGAGGTTTTACCTATATGACCAAACATAATAATGACATCCCGGATGGAGGAAAAACACCTCTAAAGGGGGTATAATGAAATATAATAATAATGTACGACAGAATATCTCCCAAAGTTACATTTACAACAACAGTCCCTCTTAACTAGGAAGGTATTCTCTCGCCACATTCAGCAATACTTTTGGACACGTCATCATCATTGGATCATCATTGTCGCTACTGCTGTAGTCCTCAACTTGTCGATCATTGATTAGTGACATCTATTCGTCATAAGAATTTTCTACAGAGCCATCCAAATTTCATGCTAGTTGTAGGCATATCCTGAATCTAGGCCTTCATCATATCCACGAGCAAGTCATCACGTAGGTACAGCCCAAGACCATACATTACATTGCCAAAGAAATCACTTGCGTCTCTTGTCGTCATCATTTCATATCCAGATCATCTCATCATCACACACAAAGTAGCCCAGATGCACACCTCATGTCCAACAGACAACCTGTGTTCTGCCAGCATGGGAGCATCGCCAAGATCACCCTAGGTGCATAACTTGCGTCTTCCACCACGCGAGAATCGCCTAGGAGTACCCCAGGTGCATTACATCTCTCAACGGTCATCCCGCGTTCTACCAGCATGAGAGCACGCTAGGATAACCCCATGTGCATTACGTCCCAAGGACCACCTACGTCTACCACCATGTGAGAATCGCCTAGGCGCACACCAAGTGTCTTTGTAATCGGTGGACTTCTCCTCATCTCCAACATGGGAGCACGCCAGGAGCACCCTAGGTGCATTACATCCCAAGGACCACCTACGTCTACCACCATGCGAGAACTCGCTCTAGTGCATCTGCGTCTTCCGGTCTTTCATTATCTCCGGCATAGGAGCACCCTAGGTGCATTACGTCCCAAGGACCACCTGCGTCTACCACCATGCGAAAACTCGTCACTCCCTCTTTCTAGGGACCTCGATCTGGGTCACACCAAGCTTCTCTCTGAAGTATTCGAACTTCACTCTGGCTAACGACTTGGTCAACACGTCGGTTATCAACTCGTCTGTTGCTACATACTGGAGCTTCACTGCTCCTCTCTGCACCATATCCCGGATATAGTGATACTTGATCTCAATATGGTTCAATTTGTCATGGAACATCGGTTCTCCAACTTCACGCAACTTTGGTTTTCACAAAAGATACAAGTCGCCTCTAACGCGAGATCAAACAAATCAGACAGTAGCTTCTGAAGACATACTGCTTCACAACTGGCCGAACAGGCTGCAACATACTCTACTTTAGCTATACTCAGCGCCACGTATCACTACTTCTGCTAAACCAGGAGATCATGCCGAATCCCAAACTGAAGCAGCAACCCGAAGTGCTCTTAACTATTATTAGTGATGCCTGTCCAATTTGAATCAACATAACCATGCAAGTTAATCATCTGATTTGCTCCATACTTGAGCCCATACTCAAATATACTCTTTTGGTACCTTAATACATGCTTTGCAGTAATCAGGTGAACATGTCTCAGATCTGTCAGGAACTGGCTTAGGGTGCTCACGGCAAAAAAACATGGTCTTGCCTCATGTTCATCAAGTACATCAATGAACCAATCATCTGTCGATACATCCTGGCATCAACTAACTCTGATGAAGCATCACATAGTAGTTTCAAGTTAGATGCCATAGGTGTGGTCATTGCCTTGTGTTACCAACTTTTTTGTACCATAGTTGGGTCACCTTAAGAGCCGTCAGTTGACAGACTTGTTCAAAGTCTGATTCCAGTGTATCGGTTGATCCGTCTGCTTGTCTAGCCAATATTGGCTAGTCACTTTTTTATTTGAATAATTTTGACCATGGCCCCGCGGGGTTTGTAATAAAATGTGCTAGTAGGATATTTTTGAGTGGTTCGGTCTCTTGAGACGTAGAATCTCAAATAGGGTATTCCAGGGAGTTTTTTGCCCCTAACAATTATGTTTTGCCTTCAGCCGAGTATAATTGACGAGATTTTCTCCCGCTTCCTCCAAAGCTAGAATGCCCAATGTTGAATTTTGGGCCTTGGGGGGTTATTAGAGCCCAACTGAGTGTTATAAGCCTACTAGACATTATTTAGACATATCATGGTCATGTCCTAAGTCATCTGGACACATAAAAAATTTCGAAAAAATATTTTTCGAACAATGAAAAATTATTTTTTAAATTTTTAAATTTTTAATTACTTTTCCTAAGTTTTTTGGGTTAATTTTTCCATAAATTAAATGGAAAAAACCCGTTCGTGGTAAGTCGGTCATCCGGACTCTGAGTCCAGTGATTGAAGGCTCTAACCTTAAGCCAAAAATCATTCCTGATCAGCTAGCCAATTAGAACCAACTGTCAGATTAGCAATCGGACACATAATGCCTTTTTTCTCAAAAAAGACCGTTTTGAGTAAAGAAATGAATTTTTATTAAAAAATGATTATTTTGGAGAAAAATAAAACTCTCCAAATTAATCCCAATTCAGTAAAATAAAAGGCTAAATGACATCTCATGGAGCACTTATGATGATTGGAGTTATCATAACTCAGCTTCAGTCATCATTAACAGAGCAATTAATTTATTACCAGTTATCAGACATGTCATCTCTAGCTAAAGATGAGATGGAGAGCTCTCATTGGTCTGGTGATTTGATCGAGGTGAAGACTGAAGCTTACACCATCAATAGGCTTCCCAGACCTAACAAAGTAGGTTTCCAGACCTAGCAGGCAGCTTTCCCATGCAGCAGGGTGCCTCCTTCAGCAGCTCACGCCCCTCTCTCTCCTGAGGGCGCCTTCCACACGTGTGGGCTCATCTGTGGGTGGATTTCAATGTTTGGGGTTGGAGTGGGGGCGCCTTGCCTGGGTGGAGGCCTCCCCTCACTCCAGGTTCTCCGATTTAGGTTTGGACCTCTGTTTGGTGGCCAAGCTAGTTAGGGTTTGAGATTTGGTTTTAGGGTTTTAGCACTCTCTCATTGTATAAATAGAGGCTCTTTCAGCTATATCAGGGTGGATGATTGATGTAAAGAACCTCTGGTAAAATATTGTAATGCTTGTTGCTCTTATGCAACCTATTTTGTAATAAAGAAAGGCTTTGGAGGCTCATCCTGTGTGGATCCTAGGTGCATATGTTCCTGCAAATGAGGTGAAATTGTTCTAGTTTCTTTACTTTTGATGATGTGTGGGTATTAATACATGCTTTAGAGGGCTTCTATAAGCACGTAGGAATAAGTATTTGTAGCTTCAAGTTACCTGTTTATTTCATTTACTTTCAAAACCCTCAAAGAGCATTGTTTTATTCAATTGTATTTCATGCTTTTGAGATTTGATTGGTAAATAATACATGTTTTAACCCCCATGTTGCCAAGTGTATAAGATTGTTTTGCAGATCACTTCATTGTACCAAGTAAGAGGCTGAGCTAAGTTCCATCTACTCTTCTTGGAGCAAAGCATATGTACCTAGCAGCTGCATGCCATTGGGATCCAAAGTGATTTCAGAGATTCAAGATCCAAGTGGTTCATCTTCTCCATTCACCCTAAAGTCAAATTTTATCATTATTTTACTTTATGTTGCAAGTAGTATCTTGATCTATAAAGTAAATCTTTTGCATCTACTTGCTTCCATTTCTAGATCTAGGAAGTGTTATTTCTCTTAGATCTAGTTGGTATTTGAAGCAGCACAAGGTTCATATATTTTGCTCAAATGCTAGGTGTATTGTTGTAATATATTATATTGTTTAACCCGTCATTTTGCAAGTAAATAGCTCGCTGGTTTTTTCTCTCTCCATGACAGGTTAAGCGGGAAAACTTGCAAAAAACTAAGGAATTAAGCTGCAAAAAACTTTCCATTGTCCCTCTTCTTAATCCCTTTTCTACCGGTCACTTTGCTTTGTTTATTTTACCTCTTCTTCATCGCTACCTTGTTAGTACCTTTTTACCATCCCTTTTTCTCTTTTTGGACAGCCCTAGTGTGCCCTAGCTTTCTTCCCCTTTTTGCCTATTTTTTGCCCAAATTTTTGGGCTTCCTTTAACCTTGTTTTTGGCCATTTCTTTTACTTTTTGTTCGCTGTCCTGTTTTGCCTTTTTTATGACAGACACTTATTTCCTCTTTCGCTGTCCCGTTTTGCATTTTTTATGACAGCCACTTATTTCCTCTTTTGCTACCCCGTTTTCTTCAATTTTGTTCATCCCTTAGCTTCTTAGTTGGCTGCCCTATTCTCCCTTTTCTTTGGTTTTGATTCTTACTTAGTTTGTTGCCTTCCTTCTCTCATCTTCTATTATTTCAGCCCTCTTTCCTTTTGTTCTTTTTTTACTCTCTTCAAACTTCTTCCCTTTTCCCTTTTCAAAGTTTAATAAAAAATCTCAAAAGTAAAAATACAAGGCACTCTCCTGTTTACAGGTTACAATAGTTGTAAAGTTATTTTACCTTTATTTGAAAAGTCCTTTCAAGGATCAGGTTCCTTAAGGCACATTCTATAAAGTTTAATAAAAAGATCTTTGTTTGAGTGGGGTTTTTAAGTCCTCATTCTCTTCCTCCCCCATTTTGGGAGGCTTGTGTTGTGTGCATGCTTTGATTAGTGCTAGTTTTCATCATTCATTACATCTCATGCTTAGATCATTAATTGTTAATTCATCATTGCTAAGTTGATTATTCAGTTTAATTGTTTATCTTTCTAAGTTAATCAACTACTTAAATCTCTTGAATCTCACCATAAGGTGGATCAAGAGTGTTCTCTATCGGAGAGTCTAAGCAATTAATATCATCTTGTGCTTGTTTAATCAATTAATAATCCATAAGTAAGACTCTTGAACTTGCAGAAACACAAGTCAAGAGCATTCTCTACCGGAAAACATTTTAGATTTGCATAATCCCTGCATTAGCTTCATATAGATTAGCTAAGTCTCTTGAACCACGGTCATAAGACGAGGTCAAGAGCGCTCTTTGTCGAAGAGTTTTTAACTTAATAAAATTCGCAACTCACACCCCTTTAATTAATTAACCCCCTTCCCTCCTTACCGGAGTATGCTCTGACCGATCTTAGATCGAAATACCCAGAAACGGCATTGGATCTCTAAACCCCACAAGAGGAACTTAACTAAAACTTTTCCCCATAACCAATGCACCGGCGTTGTTCGATAAATACCGAGGCATGTGTGCAAATTCCAAGTGTGGGCATCGGGCTACCTAATCTGGGCACTGGTAGTTAAGTTATTGAACACTTACCTTTGACCCCAGACAGGTCCATCATGTCTTCGAACGAAGCCACTGAAGGTATTACCGGTTAGGACATCCAGCTACCATAAGTGAAGATCACAAGTAAAACTCCTAAAAATTACCAAGAGCACTTGCAAAACCTAATATCCACTGGCATCTTTTGGGATTCACATATTTACACTCGAAGCATCTCTGATAAGTCGACTCCATAGGCACTGGTCCTATCTTTTACGCATTGTTGATAATCTGGGCCATTTGTCCATCGAATGTTTGATTATAAATCATATCTGTGAATGCTTTATCTATTTTGAAGTTCTCAAATATTTGTCTATCTTTCAATTCCGGTGATATCAACGTGGATTGCTTTGTCTTGTGCTCAATTCATCACATTAATCATCTTAAATCAAAATAACTCCTAAACAACACCCATCCGCATCCGAAACATCTAAAAATTAACTTAAACATTGAGCCATGGAAAACTCTTTGTTAGGGACTACCCCCCTTGGCTTCGTTAGGAGTTAGCCTAAATGGAGGAGCTAGGAGTAGGTGACAGTACCTAGCTCTATGCTTGCCCCCAAGGTCACACCTCTCCCACTTTCTCAAGTGAGGAGACAGCTTTCGAAAGATTTCTGCTGCTGGTGTGCAATCGACGGACAACACCTTGCAGTCCAGCATTCCGAATATCTTCAGAATCTCTACGACGTACTTTCCTTGACCAAGGAAGATCGCATCCACACTCAGCCACACCTCCATGCCTAAGAAGTAATGCATCATTCCTCGGTCTTTCATCTCAAACTCAGCAGCAAGCTTCCTCTTTGCATCTGCAATGAGTTCATTCTCACCTGTCAAAAACAGGTCATCGACATATAGCAAGAGTATCACTGGTCTTTCGCCTTCAACCGTGAAGTAAAGGTTGGAATCTGCTTTACTCTTGGTAAAACCTAAGCTCATCGAGAAGTTGTCCATCTTACCGTACCATGTCCTATGTGCCTGCTTCAATTCGTACAAGGCTTTCTTTAACTTGCACACATGAGTCTATTTGTCATGTGTCTCAAATACCAGTGATTGCTCCACGTACACTTCCTCTTCAACTACACCATTTAAATATGTTGTCTTGACATCCATATGGTGTACCTTCCATTTCATTACTGTAGCCAATGCCAATATAGATCTGATGGAAGTGTATCTTGCTACGGGTACAAATGTCTCCTCGTAGTCTATGCCTTCTTTGTGGGAGAATCCATGTGCCACAAATCTTGCCTTGTGTTTTTCAATGCTACCATCTACAGCATACTTGATGTTGTAGATCCACTTCGAAATCACAACCTACTTCCCTTCTGGTCTCGAAACTATCTCCCAGACATCATTCTTTGTAATCAATTAGTACTCCTCGATCAACTAGCCCAAAGTGTTTTTTCCCTCGGTAATTATTGGTTGTTGAACAAACGACTAATAATTTATGAGTTTTTCACTCACACCTCCAAAGTTGGGGCAGTTGTCTTGGTGGTTAGGCCTTATGAAGTTATTAAAGTCTCTGTGTCGATGTTTATAAACATGCTAGGCATTCGAATTGAGTCATATGTACATGTGCTAGGTCCCCCTAGAGTTTCGTCTAATTCCGAGAAAAAATATTTTTTCTGTTTTTTAAGCCATTTATTAATGGGTTAATTGAAAAACTTCAAATGTAATAAAAGATGGGTCTGGAGTTCATTTTTGGCATGGGGATACTCGTTTTCACACTCAAAGCATCTTCTTTACCCAGAGACCACTTTTCCTATGTTTCGGGCAGCTAAAACATCTCGTGGAGCATTATTTCTCTAAAGGATCATCAAAATGACATTTTAATGCTAATCATGCGACAATTTGGCACTAAAGTCAAAGTTTGAAAAGTAAAAAAATGATTAGTTTAAAAGGTGGGATGACATGGCAAAGGGCTCCAGCATGGTATGCGACCTTTTCAAAGAATTAAGATTACTTAAACTTTGGTTATAAGGTAAAGTGGCGAATGTTTTAAATGGGAGATGACGTCAAGTTCATAAGGAAAGCACTAGCACCAAATCAAAGCTTGTGTTTTGTATGGAGGGTGGACCTCCTTCATGTGATAAATTAAAAAAAAACTTGGATATGATATAATGAGTATTTAAGGGAGATTGCATATGTTTGAGGAGATGATGCCAACCTCTCAAAACTCGCACGTGGGAATGTTTGTATTAGCGAATGAGGAGAGAGTGGCTGGGAGTTAAGAGAGGTGGCATCCTCTCCTAAAGGACTCAATCAATCAGGATCCTAAACTATCTCACGAACTCAAGATCAAACTCAACTCTCTCTTCGGTGTAGGTAGCACCCCCCCTCTCTCATTTGGTTATTTAAGCAGGCTCTCAGTTCATTGTTTCGGATGGTCAGAGAGGAGCGAAAGGCTGTTGAGCTATGTACTTGTAATATCGTAGTTTTTATGGAATAAAAGAAAGATTTGGAGGAAAAACTCTTGTGTCAAGCATCATTGTGTGTGGATGAGTATTGCATGGTTTATTAGGTAACCACTATTAACATTTTTTTCGTTGTGCATTTCTTTGGTTTGTTGTGGGCCTACAAGGCGAACTATCTCCCGGTTGGATAAGAGATTGTTCTAGTTTGATTCATGCTCTTATTGTTTGATGGTTGTAGATCTCTTAGCTCGCATGTACATTTTGTTTAATTGCATGCTTTCCAAGTTTCTACTTCCGGCAGCACCTTTGCTTGTAACCTTTCTTGTGTAAAGATTTTTAAGTTGATGCAGGTATCTAGCTTGAAGGGGTGGTTGATCTAGGTTGACTCCTCCGTCTTTCAAGCAAATTTTGAAGAGCATAGTCCCTCCGCTTTCCACTTGGAGACTCCACGGCCCAAATATTCCCAGGCTTCCAGCATTCCTTCTCTCTCTCTCTCCTTCAACTTAAATCAATTTATCCCTTTGGTTACTTCCCTTGCTTATGTAGATCTATCTCATTTAAAGTTAAAATATTCTTTAGATCTCGTATGCAAGTGCTTAAAGCTTAGATCTAAAATGCTTTAAAGTTGTACATTTCAAGAACAAATCTAAGCATAGGAGGTTTCTTTTACGCAAGTACTTTAAAGTAAATCTAAAGCTTGCATAAAGTAGTTTTCCTTTGAAGTATTAAAGTCTAAATCAAGCATCTAAGTGCTTAATGTTATTGGCTGCCCAAAAAGCAAGCCAAGATCCCAAGGAGAGCTTGCTTTCCTTGGTTATTTTTTGCATCTTTTTTATAGTTTTAACTTAGCAATCTTTTACATTCTTTTTGTGTGTTGTCCAAAGACTCTTTCAAAGTGTGTTTGGGCACTTTCTACTGATAAAAGCTTGCTGTTTTTAGTAGGTCCACTAAAAAAGAGAAGGAAACACTGCCCAAATTTTGACTTTTGGGCCTCCGAAGCTTCCCAGGGGTTTTCCCTACTTCCATGGTTTCGTTTCCGAGATTTTTGAAGCCTTTGAATCCCAAATAACAAGGACCAAAGAGAATTTATCTTCCAACATTGTAACCGAGAGTAATAAATTTCTTGAGTAGGCTCTTCAGAGCCCACTCCCCATCCCCCCAAGGGGGGGATCCGCGTCTTTGTCAATTTTTGAGATTTTCCTGTTTTTAGTTTAGTTTCTGTTACCACCTAAGTTGTACTTAGTGGTTTTTTATCAAGTGAGCCTGGTGAACCAGACAAACATTAGAGGAAATTTCAACTCAAAATGGGCCTTTTAACTTTGATTCAAATTCCATGTCATCATGTGTTAGCCAATGAAATTGCTTTAAATTTGAAATATCGTATAGGTCTTAAACACTTTTTTAATATAAATTTGGAGATAGGTATCATAAAAAAAAACTATTTTTTTGTTTGTATTTTCGACATATCTCCCGGTGTTTTTACTCAAATTTCGATCAGGAGAGCTCATTGAATGCAGAATTAAATTCCGCATCCGACGAATACCTACTTGGCATACTTTTGACGGACCCCTCTATCCCAAAAACAATAAATACTTGAAAAAATGTGATGATGGTACTCGTTGGATGTGGAATTTAATTCCGCATCCAATGAGCTCTCTCGATCGAAATTTGAGTAAAAACACGGGGAGATATGTCGAAAATACAACAAAAAAAGTAGTTTTTTTTCTTTTCTTCCTCCAAAATTAATAAACATTATTTTATTATTTTAACTATTATTTTATTAATTTTTTTTAGGAGGCCCATTTTGAGTTGAAATTTCCTCTAATGGATGATTTGTTCGGACTTCAGAAGACCTTCGGAAGTGCTTCTGGGAAGTGCTTGTTGTACTATATCACATGTTCATACCCCATAGGGTTGTAATAAAATGTTCTAGCATGATAGTTTCTGTAAAAGACTCAATCTCTTATTCTTTATTTGTCAATTCAATCAGTCCAAGGTGTTTTTTCCCTTGGTTATTATTGGTTGTTGAATAAACGACTGATAATTTCTGAGTGTTTCACTCAATACCTCCAAAGTTGGGGTGCTCGGCTTGGCATTTAGGCCTATTGAGGTTATTAGAGTCTATGTGTCAATGTATAAACATGCTAGGCATTATGGTCGAGTCATATGAACATGTCTAAGTCTCCCTAGGTTTTTTTATTTAATTTTTTAATTTTTCCACAAAACTTAGGCTATTTTTTAATAGTCTAATTTGAAAAATTGGTTTTGTAATAAAAGTGGGCTTGGAAATCAGTTTCAGTCATGGGGGTGCTCATTTTCAAGCTCAAAGCCCCATGTAAACCCATAGACCCATTTTTTCTAAGTTTTGAGTGATTTGTCAATCACTCAAGTCAAAAATCCCTAAAAATCAAATATTGATTATTTAATTGATAAATTAATTAAATAATGGAGAAAATTCAAAATCCAAAATCATTGGGATTTGCTCCGATTTGACTGAAATCAGTCTCGTCGGCTTGGGATTGACTAGATCTGACCATCCCTTGACAGAAAGAGGTGATCTGGGCTGAACAAAGAGTACATTTATGCATTCAATCTTGGGAATTGCGCCCTCCCTCTCTCCTCCACACGTGTGGGCTCATCTAGATGAGTTTTGGTGGATGCTTCAGTTAGCAGGATGAGGTATCAGTCAGATCAGCTCTCTGATTGACAGTTGCACTCAGTGAGACTCATATTAGACTCAAATAGACTCAGATCAGGCTCAGATTCACTCCACATGCAGCTGCAGTCTCTCTCTCCTTGGGATTTGCGCCCCCTTGGGCTAGATCTCATGTTTTTGCTATAAATAAAGCACAGATTAACTCTTCCAAGCTAGTTAGAACTGGGATTGAGGTTTTGTTGCCATTGTACTGTTGTTATTGTTCATTTGAAATAAAGAAAAGCTTTGGAGGCAAGACGATGTCATGTTATTGTGTGTGTGGATGAGCATTGCCATGTTTTACTGAGGTAACCTGTATCTATGTTCATAATTTGCTGATTGTTTGTGGATTCATTGCAAAAGATTAATAATAAGTTTATTATGATCTTGATAGAAAAGGAGTTTGTTAATAAGTTTATTGGCCATCTCTTTCCTTTTGATGCATGTTTAGAGATCTAGATTCAACATGTTTTATAAGTTTATATGCATGCTATTCTGAAATCTTTGTTTATGTATTAACCGGATCTCACAAGCATTTTGGCAATTCTTTGGATTCAGTTGCAGGTTCCTAGCTTGGAGAGGGTGCTAATCTAGCTTGCTTCCTCACTTTTTCTAAAACTTTCTCAAAGGCATAGTCCCTCGACATTCCACCGGAAAGCTCCACGATTGATCTTCAAAACTTCCAGCACTCTTTCTCTCTCTTCCTCCTTATAAAAATCCAAATCTTACCTCGTTACTTTGGTTACAAGCTTTGTTATCATTTAAATCTGTCATATTAAAGTAAAACTTACATAGATCTATTATTTCAAAGCTCATAATCTAGATCTCATTTCTAAAAAGGTCTCATTAAGCATTCTAGATCTAGTTCAGGGAAATCGTCCGTTTTGCATGGCAATTTAAAGAAAATCCATAGGTTGCATGCGTTAGATTTTTGTTTCTGTTTTAAAAAAATTAAATCCAGCAATCAGTGCATATCTCATTGGCCGCCCAAACAGCAAGCCAAGATCCCAAGGAAAGCTTGCTTTCCTTGGTTCCTTTTTCACCGTTTCAGCTAGTTTTAACTTAGTTTTGTTTGGTTTAAAGTAGGCTGACCCAAAGGTACTTTCAAAATGCTTTTGGGCATATTTCATTCTAACATGCTCACATTCTTTTAGCAAGCATAACCCAAGAGGATTCATATCATTTTACTGATATTGTAACAGCATATAATAAAAGTTTTCTCCGAATAGGCTCTTTCGAGCCCATTCCCCATCGCCCCTGAGGGGATTCGCGCATTTTTTGTTATTTTTCGCATTGTCTTATTTCTGTTCGCCTTAGATTAATTTCATTCATGCAAAACAACATGCTTTGATTACTTTATCGTACATTCCACATTTTAGTATCAAAGTAACTTGAATACTTACCCCACGACTTCCCGATTGACCCGCAAGGGGAAAGAGATGCGTGGTAGGAATAATTAGAAAACTTGTGATTTGTTTCTATTTGCTCCTTATCGTTAATTTCTGTAAGTGATTATTCTAAAGTCAACCCCCTCCTTGATTCCCCGATTGAGGTCCACTTGGACCGAAAGAGGTTCCTGGAGGGTTTTTTCTTTCTAAGAAAACACATCCTTTAAAACTCACTAAAATTAACAAGACTCCGGTGTGTATGCTCTGTACTTGGCTGCGGTTCATTCGATCAGTCAAACTGCATCAAAAGCAACATGAGTGACTAGTTTAATTAGTCTTCACCTTCCCCAATCAACCACCATCAGGGGAAAATCCAACGCCTCAATCAAACCGTAAGCGGTGGCAAAATACCCAAAGGAAGCAGGAACTCCTGAAAAGTGACCTCGAGGCGCCGATCTTTGTTACACCTTCGGGTGCATTATGAACAACAGACTCAGAGACTCCATTCAGCCCACATATTCCTTGCAGGTAGCCGTGAAGGTTTAGTTTTGGACATACTCCAAGTACTCTCGGGTATATCTAAAGTCCCCCCCTCACCTAATTTTAATCAACTCATATTTCACATTAACTTAAAACGTACCAAGAGGCAATCACAAAACATTCACTCCAAGCACATGCAAGTACATTGATTATTTTATGACTCCATTTTAAGGCACTGGCTATTTTCTTTCTATATATATATATTGTGTCTCAGCATTGTGCTTTCGTGCGCTCATTTTTTATCTTGTCATCTATGGTTGTTTATGGTTAAATTTCAAACTCCTAAGTAGCTCATTCAGTTTAACATCACCATACTAAATAATTTTTCCTTAGTAACTTAATAGGGCCTACCCCCCTTGGCTTCGTTAGGAGTTGAGCCTAAACGGAGGAGTCAAGAACAAGGTGACAACCTTGACTCGAGGCTTGCCCCCAAGGACACACCAAGTGGCTTGAAGATTTCTACCACGTTCCCCCTAGGTGTGTGAAAGGCGGCAACACTTTCTTTATGCAGGTTAGTATGCTTTGATAAAAGTTCTTTTTGTCACATCATTCATTTTTCAAAGTAATACAAATACTAATCCCATGACTTCCCGAGTTACCCGAAAGGGGAAAGAGATGCGTGGTAGGACTAATTAGAAAACTTTTGCTTTTGTGTTGTTCTATACTTTTTTTGTACAATTTACATCCCTTGATCTCTCGATTAGGGATTTTAGCCTGAAAGATATTCTTGCGGATATAATAAACAAGCTATGAAATCGGATTCGTCCAAAAGGGCCTGCGTATCCCGTGTCCGCATGTCGGACACAGACACGTTGACAGAGCGTGTCCGACACGTCTTTGCAGCGTGTCCTGTTTTCGGACATGCATGTCCAAGGACTGTCAGTGCGTGTCCGGAAAACAGGACACATTTTCCACTAAAAAAAAGCCCAAAATTGCTTTAAATCAAAATTTTCACTTTCTTTTTATCATTTGCAAGTGTGGAGAGGGTTCTAAAGTGTGTTTGGTGTACAGATGAAGAAGATTTGAAGGATTTAAATGTGTAATTACTAATGTTTAATGTGCATTGGTTTTGATTTATATTGAATATTCGTAAAAATTTGGGTCTATATGTCTATATTTTTAATAAATATAATATTTATATATATATATATATAT
>LPNX010469608.1:474524-500631 GCA_001517045.1 Pseudotsuga menziesii | reverse complement strand
CTTGAGCCAGTACTTGACAGATCTGAGAAGTGTTCACTTGATTGCTGCAAAGCATATTCTGAGGTACCTGAAGGGTACAATTGATTATGGGCTCAAGTACAATGCGAATCAGAAGATTAACCTAGAGGGTTATGTCGATTCAGATTGGGTAGGCAGTGCCATCGACAGGAAGAGTACTTCAGGATGTTGCTTCAGTTTTGGATCAGGTGTGATCTCTTGGTTTAGCAGGAAGCAATCCTGTGTGGCACTGAGTACAGCTGAAGTAGAGTATGTTGCAGCTTGTTCAGCTAGTTGTGAGGCAGTATGGCTACGGAAGCTACTGTCTGATATATTTGATCTCCAATTGGATGCTACTTGTATACATTGTGACAACCAGATTTCTGTGAGGTTGTCAAAGAATCCAGTGTTCCATGACAAGTCGAAGCATATCGAGATCAAGTATCATATCGAGATCAAGTGTTCCAGTGCCACACAGGGATATGGTGCAGAGAGGAGCTGTGAAGCTCCTGTATGTTGCGACGGAGGAATAGATAGCTGATGTATTGACAAAGCCATTGGCTAGGATGAAGTTTGAGTACTTCAGAGAGAGACTTGGTGTCCTCCAGATCGAGGCTTCCTCCCAGAGACAGTGATGAGATCTAGAGCCATTCTGACATGGTGAGAGGATTGGTTCCTTCCATGGTCAGATATAAGGGTTGAGATATTCCGTCATGATGTGAGGATTGGTTCCTTCCATGACTGATATGAGTGCTAAGATCCAGAGCCATTCTGACGAGTAGGTCAAATATAAGGGCTGTGCCATTCTGTTCATGGCTAAAGGATTTAGTTCCTTCCATGTCAGATATAAGTGCAGAAATCTCTCTTCATTGTGGTTGAGAGTCTTCCATCATTAGATGGGATTGTGCCATTCTGACGAGTAGGTCAGATGTAAGGGCAGAGCCATTCTGTTCATGGCTAAAGGATTTAGTTCCTTCCATGTCAGATGTGAGTGCTGGCCATTCTGTCGAGTAGGACAGATGTAAGGGAAACTGCCATTCTCTAGGAGAATGGAGGCGCCTGGTCAGTTACCAGGTAGCTCAGTCGAGGAGGACTGGGGGCCATTCTGATATGATTATTGGGATGTGTTCCCCTCATGATCAGATATGAGTGCATTCCCTTCCATCATTGTGAGCAGGATGTGTTCCTGCCTGGATGGATGTAAGTGTTGAGCCTTGTCACAGATGATAGTAGGTGTGTCCTATCATACTGGTGACTGTAAGTGTTGTGACATGTCACAGATGATAGTAGGTGTGTCCTATCATGCTGGTGATTGTAAGTGCAGTGCCTTTTCACAGATGGTAGTAGGTGTGTCCTACCATGCTGGTGGATGTGAGCGCTGTGCCTTTCCACAGATGATAGTAGGTGTGTCCTATCATGCTGGTGATTGTAAGTGCAGTGCCTTTTCACAGATGGTAGTAGGTGTGTCCTACCATGCTGGTGATTGTAAGTGCAGAGCCTTTTCACAGATAGTAGTAGGTGTGTCCTACCATGCTGGTGATTGTAAGTGCTGAGCCTTTCCACAGATTGTAGTAGGTGTGTCCTACCATGCTGGTGGATGTGAGCGCTGTGCCTTTCCACAGATGATAGTAGGTGTGTCCTATCATGCTGGTGGTTGTAAGTGCTGAGCCATTTCACAGATGATAGTAGGTGTGTCCTATCATGCTGGTGAATGTGAGTGCTGGGCCTTTCTGATGGAATTGTAGTTTACTACATGATCAGATGTGAGTGCTGGGTGTGCCTTTCTGATGGGATTTTAGTTTACTACATGATCATATGTGAGTGTTGGGCGTGCCTTTCTGATGAGTAGGTCAGATGTAAGTGCTGGGCGAAGACCTACATGAGAGTAGGCCTACAACCAGCATGAAAAAGGGTTGGCTCTGTAGAACTTCCTATGATGAGATAGTATACACATGATGATGACCAGCGGAGATCCAGATCGAGGTATGATCCAGATCCAGTTATGATGACTCCGAGAGATCCAGATCGAGTGATTATCCAGATCCAGTCCAGTGATGTTGATCTAGATCGAGTGATGATCTAGATCGAGTGATGCCATTTTATGATGATCCAGATCGAGAGATGATCTAGATCCAGATGACTTGAAGACGAAGATGACTTGAAGATGAAGATGACTCGAAGACGAAGATGATCCAGTTGATGCAGAGAAGAAGACCAGTGCTGAAAAATTGTGTCGAAAGAATACCTTCCTAGTTAAGAGGGAATGTTGATGTATATGTAACTTCAGAATGTATTCTTCTATGTATTTCATATATTGTAACCCGATGTTTATTCCAGGATGTTTCTATTATGTATTTGAGTCATGTGGTTATGCCCCGATGTTCCAATCGGGAGGATTAATAATGTAATCAAGTCATGTCAAGTCATTAGGTAAGTCCCCACAGTTTCGGGGCACTTGGGTTATTATACACCAATTAAGGTGTAGGATCAAGTAGTATTTATTAGGTTGAGCCTACGTGTGAAAGGGCAACTTAAGTGAACGAACTAATATAAATAGAGAGTGTGTGTCTCTCTATTTATCACTTGTGAATTGCATCACTTGCTCTCTCAAGTGTGGTGCACTTTTGGAGAAGGAAATTCTTGGGCTTGACAGAAGACAGAAGGCTGCTGTTGTGTTGGGAGGTCATCTTACTGTTTTGGGTTCACATCTTGTGGTGATACTATCTTAGAGGAAGTTGAGGGGTTTTCTCCATTTATGGTTTCCCCTCCTAAAATCTTTGTGTCTCTTGTCTCTTGTGATGTGCTTATGTGATTGCTGTGCTTGTTATTCTCTTAGTGAAAAGATATTATCATAATGCTAGCTTAAATGTTGAAAAACTAACATCACATGGATGTTAAGGTATGTAAAATGATCCATCACATATATATGATCGTGATAAAGGTTTTCTTTGTTCCTCTAATAACTGCATTGCTAATTCATAACTCAAATTAATACAGACGAGTTGTGTTTCATTAATATTATTTATATATTATATTAAATCTATTTTTATTTTTATTTGATGTATCTTGATAGATTAATTTTTGTTACCACCATCAAATATTTTACCTTGCACATATCGAGATTTATCTGCCATCATGAAAGAGATTGGAATGTATGTTGAAGAAATTCATGCATGCCCCGATGACCATGTTATATATTATAATCAACATGAATTTGCAACAGAATGTCTGGAATGTCATATAAGTAGATATCGAACAGATCAAGTAACAAAAAAGGTGCCTCACAAGGTTCTTTGTATATTCCCATAATTCCACGTTTGCAACAACTATTCATGTGCAAAAACATAGCACAATTTATGCATTACCATGCAAGGAATAGAAGTTAAGATGACGTTATTTGAATTCCTGCAGATGGTTCTACATTTAGAGATATGGAGGAAAAGTGGCCTCACTTTAAAGAAGAACCCCATAATATTAGGATTTATTTTGCAGCAAATGGTGCTAATCCATTTGTAGAGATGAGATCCATTTACATGATGTGGCCTATTTTTGTTATCAACAATAACATTCCTCCATGGTTGTCAATAAAGAGGGAGCAGATAATGTTGTCGATGAATATTCTAGGTATATTGTGTCTACAATTGTTTTATTTTTAATGTAGATGTGGTGTCTCATTTGTGGTATTTTGTTTCCTAATGTCACACACACACACACACACACACACACACACACACACACACACACACACACACACACACACACACACATTATTTTACTCATGTGTATCGTTTATATATCTTAATGGTTCTCATAATTATATATTTTATATGTACTTCAAATCAATCAGGTAAGTTCAAAGTTAAAGATATGAATGCATATATCGAACCTCTTATAGATGAGATACTAAAGCTATGGAATGGCGTCAGTATGTATGACGTATCTATACCGATACGACAAAGAAAATTTCAATTCCATGCAATGCTTGTATGGACAATACACAATGCCCCAAGGTTAACCCATTTTTATGGTTTGTAATTTTAAGTTCCACTTTAATTGCATTTAAATTTATGGACTAGTTAATATAGTACTATGCATGCATGTTTATATAAATATTCCATTCATTTTATATAAAATTATAATTGACATATATATATTCCATATCTATATGTAGGTCTTTAGACAATGAGAAATTTTGCATTTCCAGTTTGTGGTCCTAAGATCAAATCTAGTTGTTCAAAAAGCTTAAGAAAGTAGGTGTTTGATGAGTATAGGAACTTCCTGTCTAAGAATCACAAGTATCGAACAACCGAAAAAAAAATTCAATGGGAAACAAGAGACTGCATTAAAACCACAGAGAATGAGACCTCATTTTTGGAAGTTGCAATATAATAGAAATCATCAAGATGGTACATATGGATCATCGTATATTAATTGATATGTATTTTTTTTATTGTGTGTTGTTTAGTATAGTGTCCATAATTGATTTTTGTAATTTATTTATGAAATACAATTCATGATTTCTATCGTGATCATGAAGGAATTAATGGGCTTCCACAAGGAACGAAAAGTTATCCTAAACAATTCAGTCGGTTTCCCTACTATGAGCACCTACAAATTGCTCATATGTTTGATCTAATGCATATTAGAAAGAATATGACTGAAACATTATGGTGAATATTGGATCTAAGGAGCAACAAAGAAAAAATGGTCAAAATTTGCAAAGACATTCAAGAAGGAAACCATGCAATGAAAGATGTCATTCAATTTCATAGCAATGGAAACCAAATTAACATAAGCTCACTTTCATGGATGTTAACAGAGAAACAAAGTAATGTTGTAAAAGAATTCATGTGGAAAATTAAATTTCCCACTAGATTTTGTGCAAACATGAAGAATATAATAACAAAGAAAGGTGATTTTTTGGGGGTGAAAATGCATGATTGGCATGTATTCATGAAGGTAATTATTATGGTATTACTTTTTTTAATTCCAGTGCATATTGTTGTTATTTTGTTTTTCTACTATTTTGGTTTGTATATTGTTACATTATGTTCTACCTCTCTCTCTACTGAACAACTTTGACAACAATGTCAAACAAGTTATATATAATCTTGGGAAATACATGAGGTAACTAGTGATATTTTTGCATGTGCTTAGTGTTTATTTAATTCATCGTAGAACTTATATTTTTTTTTGTGCACTAATTGATGTTATGCAATTAACTGCTTTTTTTGTTAAATGTCGTTATTGGTTTGAGTCACTTGTAGATGGTTGTCATCTAAAGAAATCCATAGGACCAATGGATTTAACAATATGATAGGTTGGTTTTTAATACCTAATCTGTATTGGTTTTATTTCCATCTACAGTTTGTTTGTCTGTAGATCTGTTTCAAGAAGGCTTTTGACTTTTTTGAAGTGTGGGTTTATAGTTTTTTGTATATTTTTCTCGGGTTTTAGACTGATTATTTTCTGAAATGTTATTTGGCAGCTTAGATCTGGTCACATTTTATGGTTTTCCTTTGTATATGGGACCTCCCCTTTTAATCTTATTTGGGTTTTTCCCAACTAATGTCAAGTTGTATTTGAGAACTTTGTCATTCTTGACTCTTGCATTCCATATCCTTGCTTGGGACAAGTTAGAGAAATGCCCAAATGTATACATTGTCTCTAAAGGAGGAAAGTGCTCGATTTGTAAATGTGAACTTGTTGTGATTCTTGAATCTTGCATTCTGTATCCTCTCTTAGGTTCGGTTAGTGAAATGCCCAAATCTATAGATTGTCCATGAAGGAGGTAATCGTATATCTCTATAAATATACCAGATTGGAAGGTTTTATAATCTATAGAATCTATAGAGTCTGTTTACTTTTCAAATGTAGATCTATGATAGAGGATCACCATTTCTAGAGATCACCACTTTTCTTGCTTGTTGGTAGTTGAAGCAAGTTATTTCTCAATTAAGTGAAATTGAGACAAATTAACTTAACCGAAGAGCCAAAGTTAAAATTCATTATACAAGAAATGATATTATAGAATGGAATTTACCTGTGCCTATAACCAAACGAAGTAGCTACATATAGAAAGTATTAAAAAAACATAGAAATATTCAAACATTGATCACCTTATTTATTCCCAAAAATATATCCCCATAACCCGGAAGCCACGAAGGCCTGTATCTTATTGCAAGCTAGACCTTTTGTTTTCTAGGATCTAGAACAAACAAAGATGGTGAAAATACCATAGAGAAGTATAATCTAAATCCATGAGCTGAAGTGGGGGAGTCGCATTGTTAAAGGTGAGCAAATGAATTTGGCATTGCTTGTCGGAAGACAACACTAAAGTGCACCAACTCTCAACTGTCTACTACAAGTCCACATACACCTTACAATCTTAGGCAAGACATAGCTTGAGGAAATGCATCTAACGATTCTCTTCTCAATCATTATGAATAGACAATTTCATTTCAATCGGTGTCATAATTGGGATGTCATCCATCTCCCTCTATTACCAGTGATTGAAAATACTCTTCGACATTGAATTATATTTAATCTCTCTTTCCCAAATTCAGTTATGAGGAATTTGATTCAATAGCCAATAGCCATAATATAAGATGAGTCCTTTCAATTATGAGAATTATGGTGAGGAGATTCCTGAAATGACTTTAGGTGATGTGGAGGGAGCCCTTGGCAACTTAGTCTGGCCAAATCTAAGTCAGGGACAAGCAAAGTGCCATGCCTAATATTGCACTTGAGGTTAAATATTATCATATGATGAAGCAATTAATAAGTGAATCAAATCTTTTAAACCTCAATCATGGATGGAACCACGATAATCACCCCCTCCCATAACCATTTTCCAAAGGTTGACCTTAGATCTAAAAGAGAATAATATGTCGTAGGCATTTAAATGGGCAGATAGTTTCAAAGAAACAATATGCTATAATCATATCATGTGTTACTCATGAGCGATTAATGTTTCCAATTGGCCAAGTAATAGGTCAATGAGAATAGAGTGTGGGATTTTTAGTACCTCGGGAACTGTATAGAATATTTCCATTAATGAAAACAGCAAGTAGAGGTGACATATGTGTAGGTTTGTATAGTAGTGAGGAAACCCTCCTCAAGCAGAGTTTGTTATAGCAGTGTAGAAATTTCCTACAACCCTCCTGCAATTCTGTACTAGAGTGTTTTCCTTCTTCAATATTCTTAGTACAAGCCTATTGAAGCCTCAGATGAGTAGGTTGTTGGAATGGGTTCCTAAGCTCACAACAGAGTATGAAAACCCAGCCAAAGGCTTCATATAATCCTACGCAAGTATTATCTTATCCTCGAGTAGTTTGGTGTGTTTAATACCCACGGATACTAAGGCCTCCGCTAGCACTTGTGGTTTTTGATCCTGGAAGGATCCGTTTCCCAATGAAGGAAAACTGGATAGGTGAGAAAATTAAAAGGGAAATATAATCTAATTGTGAAGGAAAAATAAACTAAGTCTAGACTACTTTAAAAGGTGTTCTGGTTTGTTCTCAAATTAACCTTAGATGAAAGATTGACAAGTATTTGATCATATTTAACAGAAATGTAAACAAGATTTATTACTTATGAATTCAATTTACAATCAACCAACGAAAGTTTGACTGGAAGTAACTTGAAATTAACACATTCAAGGTCAACCTATAATTAGTATGTCAATTGAAAAATTAACATATATAATCGAATTTACAATGTAATCATTTGCAGAAATATATAAAGATCTTAATAGAATAAAGGCTCTTTTAACACTTTATTAGTACATGAATCATTAGCAGATATAAATCAAGGCTACAAATAAATGAAATTATTGATCGCAAAAGACTAACAATAATAGTGATCCATCTGAAACGGAAAAATCATTGTTTTTCAAGGAAACTTAATCGAATAAACAGAAAGAGATCTGAAAGAAAAATGTCACTGTATTAGATAAAGTTTGCAAAAAATTACAAAACCTCAAGTAAATAGAGTATCTCCAATCTCTTGTGCACGTTTTTCCCTCCCAGAAAATCATCCTTAGTACATGTGAAGTTCACCATTTAAATAATTATTACAAGGAATAGATCCCCAAAAAACTGGGATCAAAAGAAATATAAATAAAACTAATAAAGAAAAAAATCCCTCCATCTATTCCAAATCCCTAACAATTCCTCAACGTTGCGATAGTTAGCTGATTTGAACCCAAGTTGAGCATCACATTTATAATTCCCCATTTATTTTTAAGCTAACTTGTTCTAGATGCAGATGTAAATGTGGATCTTTCTCTGAATAGCCAAATATTGTCTAATTAGCTGATCCATGTCTCCAATGTTGATATGATCGAGTCCCTGAATTTTATCTTTTGCTTCATCTCATTGACATTCAACCTGATTGATCATCATTCTCGGTGGACAAGCGTTCTAAATGAGATCCACTATCTCCATGATACCATCAATAACATACCACCTTCTTCCACACATAGCCTATGCTTTCTTAATAGTATCTTCAACCATATCATTAAGGTAAGCCAAGCACGTGGTACAGTTCTGACCTTCTTGAGATGAAAACTGTTGAGGATGATAATGTTTTCTGGCTTGTCGTTCATATATCTTTGCCAGTCCACAATAGAATCATAAGCTTTAGATGCTTGCTCTCTCTTTTCTACTTGATCCTCAAGGACAACATACATCTTACCAAAAGAGATATAAGTTTCAAAAATATCATCCATAGTTTGGAACAACTCACTTATCAAATCATGATGTTCCTGATTAGTCTTGATAGCCAATTCCTTGAACTCCTATTGTGTAAACCTCGAAAAAACAGAAGAAGTTGCACTTGCAGTTGCATATTAACATTTCTTTTCAAGTGAAGCTATCCTCTATGTAATGATGGCATTTGCAGTCTTGTCATTTTGTAATTCAGTCTGGAGGGAAATATTCTTCACCTGTAATTCATCATACTTGTCTTTGGATGCCTTCGTAAGATCAGAAACATAAGATGCATGTTCCCTTTTAGTCTTTTCCAGTTCTTCCTTCAACTTGCTTATATCTTCCTTCCTTCTGTCAAACTCCTTATTTAATGTATTAACTTCTTGGAGGTTTGCACCTATGAATGCGCCTAAAGCAGCAACAGTATCTACTGTATCCACCTGAGTATCACCAGACTATTGACTCCAGACTATTTGATTGGTGACAGATGCATTCATACCACCTTGATCCCTGCTCCTCTTTTTTCCTTTTCTAACGACTGCTTTATCAGATTTGTTGTAGTAATAGTCCCCAAGAGATATTACAATATCTTCACCAAACTCAGCTCTTGACTCAGTAAATGAGGAAGTCCCAATTACTATGGAAGCCAAAGAGGATGTTTGAGTGATGGTGGGAGGAGGTATAGGCATGGTAATGTGGGTGGTAGGTAAAATAGAAGAAATGTTTTGAACAACAACTATTGTAGAAGTTGAAGAGAAAATTGGAATAGAAGTTTCAGAAGATGGAACATGAATGCTAACAGTTGGAAGTGATGATGAAGGCATTAAGATATTTTCAAAAACTAATGATGATGTTAGAGTAAATGAAGGTAGGTGTAGAGGAGTCTTAAAAAATTGGGCTTCTTCAGTAGTGGATTGCAGCAAAGGGTGTTGGACTGAGATAGCTGGGATAGAAATAGGTGGCGAGCTCAAATAATGATAGAGTTGGGATAATGGGGACGATGGGATGACCCCATTAGGAAAAGTGGAAAGAATGCAGATGGGTGAGAGGAGGAGCACTGCAGTTGATAAAATAGGAACAAAGACAGATTTTGGGATCTTTAAATTAGGAATAGAGTCTTCCATTCCATTATCATTGAACAAATATGCAAATGTTTTCAAAGGCTCAGTCACTTCCTCGGTTACAAGCACAAAGGAATGCACTTCTTCTTCAACATCAGAGTCACAAATTCAATGGTAGGTATTTGAGAAATAGTCACCTGTGTTTTTTGATTCATCAATGGCTTAACATCAACTGCTACTTTTTCTTCACCTACTAGGGTAACTGTAGTAGTCACCTGAATATCATGAATAATCTTAACAGTTGCAGCTGCTTGATTATCCAATGCAGAAGTTATCTTTGCCAATTTATGCTTTGACTGCTGAGAAGTGTGCATAAGAACCTTGAGTTGTTGAGAGACTATTAGTTTTGGGATATCTTGCATAGGAGCTGTCCCCTTATTCCCCTATGTATCGGTTACTACTGATAGAACCTTTGTTGCTTGGGATTCTAGCTCTTCCCTATCATTTCTTACTTTTTTCGGGAGGTCCAGTTCCATTTCTCTGTAGCTCTGAATCTTGATTTTAAGTTCCTTCTGATACTATAAGATTTGACTCTGTTCTTATTTTCTTTTGACTCTTTCCAAGACCTCAGAAAAGGTATCTACCCCTTGGTAGATAGAGTCATCAGGGACTTCCTTGTGAATATAACCAATATTGACATGGTTCTGCTTAAAATGAGTGTCCAAAAAACCTTTGGGATCATGTTTTCTTTTTCTATAAAAACCAAGCTTCAAGGAAACTATATGACCACTTAGCACTGTACCCCAAGTGGAAGTTGGAATGATCAGTAATCCAAGGTTCAGAGGGAATTTGTCCAACCTTTTCTTTTGGGGCCAACAAGTTTCTTATAAACCCTGTCAGTAACAGTTTGGAAAGATACTTCTTCAATGGCCAATCTATCAGGAAAAATCTTGGGAAGCATATGAATAGTGTTTCCACCCCAAATTATGATATATGAAAAAGACTCACCAACATACCATTCACCCATTGTAGCAATAAAGGTCTTGGCTTTAGCTGAAAAGGCGGGAGCTTCCTTTCTGAAGATTGAAAAATAAATGTTGTCGATGAAGTGTTCACAAATATCATAGAACCTGGCTGCATAATTAGTATCCCACAATTCTTAATAGTAAATAGGCACTGGAGGAGCCGACAAAGTCTAGTTCCATCCCAAATTGGGATATTGGAACTCAGTGCAGAATACGTGAATGACAAAGGCCGAAAAGAAGAAATTGGGTTTCTTTTGGGTAGTAGCCTTTTGATAATCTTGGATAGCCTTTTTAAGCTCCAGTGACAAGATAGAAGCCCATGGGAAATATTTAGCAGTAGTTAGGACGTGATGAGCTATCGAATCCTATTCATATTTAAAAACAAAGCAATTGGAAAGACCATAAAGTTGGCATAACATGGCTTCTAGCAAATAATAGGGTTCCCTAAACCAAGTGATAGGATAAGGGTCATCTTTCCTCTGCGAGAACTTACTAGGCTGATTCATCTAATATTTTAACATTTCATCAAAATTGAACCTGGTCTTGGAGGATTAGGAAAATTATGCATTGAGGGGTTGTCTAGCTGGTTTAAGGCCATAGGCTCTGATAAAGACCTCAGGACGGACGATAGCTAGCTACAACCCCGCACTATCATTGAATGAACGGTATTTAGGGTTTGTGTGTTCCATGATCCATTTGACTGCATCATTATAAGGAAGGATGGCAGGTCTAGAAGCTATGGCGTGGAGTCCAGAATCCCTAATTCTTTGGTAGGCCGACCAATCATTCTGTATATCAGATAATTCCTCATTGTCAAAAATTGAGTACACCCTAGGCCATTCAATTTGATAAGTTTCAGTGACTGTGCCATTGGTGTTTGAGAAAATAATAAAGTTTGGGTCCTTGGTTAACATGTCCTTTTGAAGGCTTTTATAGCGGGTAATCCGTGCCATTCTTGGAATTTAGGGAAAAATATGTTTAAAATCGTAAAGTAAGAAATCAAGGATAATTCAAACAAAGCTACAGTAAGAAATTAAAGTAAAAACTCAATAATAAACCAACCTAGAATCAACTTGGACTATGACAACGTTGTCTGGTAAAAACACTGTGAAAATTCACGCAACACAGTAATTCGCAATAGTAAAAATGGTAAAGAAAAATATAAAAGAACAACCTATATATAGATTTTCCGTAGGTCAAATTAAGACCGTAGAATTAAAATGAATAAATGATCAGGATTAATTCTTGCAGGATATGGGATCACAATGCGAAGTTTAAATTTTATTCACCATCCCGCGGAATGCGAGATCACAAAATATTGAAATTTATTCAACCCTTTTCCGCAATCCCCATCCTGCAAATTGCGGGTTGTGGGAACACATAACAAAATCATAAAACAAGTCACTTTATGCAATCTGCAATCCACAATTGCGGGATGCGGGGTGCGGGATGACTGACTGTATTCATAAAAATACTTCCGCTCCTGCATCCCGCATTGTGGGTTGCTGGATGCGGGATGGAAAACTCGCAAATATTAAACTTAAAGATCCCGCAATCCACATTACGGGTTGCAAGATGAGGGATGCGGGATGGACATAATTTATGGAAAAATATAGTATTTCGCAAACCAACAAAAGTACACAAAACATGCATAAATTTCGTAATTTAAATAAGTCAGATCATAGAAACCATGATAAAAGTTATGGGGAGCCTAAAAATACTTAAGGATTTGATGAAAGTTACCTTTGCATGCAAAATTGGGGCTCTTGTGTTTTAGATAAAACATGGGATCTGTTGTTCCTACAACAAATGGCGACTAGCTTGGATGAACCAGATATCTCTGTAAAACGAGAACTCTTTCACATAGAAATACATGCCAGTAAACAAAAATTATAACCTGAAACTATAGAAAATGTTTAAATGAGAAAGAAACGAACAAGCAAAATTATAAAAAATGATTCGCACATTCCTAAATATGATCAATTTAAATATGATTCAAATTTGATTTAGGAGGTATGAAGAGTAATAGGATCTCTTACCACCAGGAAAGCATAGGCACACAGTTTAAGTTGAACCTGGAATCAAACCTAATCATATTCTGGATCTCCAAACATAGGTCAGCAATATTGTTTTTTTTTAAAGAATTTATTGACATAAGACCACTGCCCCAATTTGGTGATCAGTGCCACTCACCAACCTGATCTGGAAACTGAACAAGCCAGGTCGGTAAGGAGACCTCTTGTCTTCCAGCTGTAAAACTAAAACAAACTATCATGGTGTGAGAACCATCTAATGATAATTTCAGTCCAAAATCAAATTTATGATCATAGCAGGTCCGGCTTGTGATAAGACCCCCCCGTCCTTATGTATAATAGTTTTCTTATAGAAACAACAAGAATTTATTTGCATATGAATTACAAGACACTACCATGGATTGGTATCCACATAACAGTAGTGTTACTCACTGATGCTTTGCAGATTATGAATGAAGCGACCTGTGATAGGATCTTCCATCTTTCAGCAAAACTGAAAGCCACCCCCCCAGTTACATGGCAAAGATGTCATTCCACCAAGAATCTATGAAACTAATGGGCTAGCTCATGATGAGACCCCCCATATTGCAATCCATAATAAGTTCGACAAGGTTATAAAGGTATGTTGTAGTGCACTAATGAGACCCGAGACAAGAAGAACTAGTTACCTTCATGACCTCCATCACACGAATAAAGCATATGTAAAGATATTGACCAGGATAGGAATGTATTAATATGGAATCCTGAAATTATTGGTTTCCATTAACATATAAAACAACTTTTGACACAGGCTAGAAAAATGTTGAAACTGACAATGTATTAAGGTTCAGAGTGTTGCAATCTTAAGAGAAATGGATTATCTGCCATTACCAAATGTGCATAGATTATTTAAGAAACCTACTAATATCAAGTAAACACTCAAAATAATGAAAACAGAAAAACAACACACCAAACCTATGTACATGACTCATGACAATATTCAGACAAAATAATTTTTAAGCAGAGAAACATTCACTAGGCAAGTGTCAATGACTCCTTCCAGTGTCTGTAACCGAGTAATGCTAGGACCAATATTTTCTATAACAATGAAAGGTCCCAAACAAAGGCGTTGAAACTTGGTATACTCCGTATTGCCTTTATGTTGCTTATCCCACATTAGTACCAAATACCCCACCAAAAAATCCATGTCAGAAGAAAAAATCCATGTCAGAAGAAGATTTCTCATTGAACCACTTTTTTACCAACTGTTGATGTTGAGACAATTTGTTCTTGGATCTTTCCCTATCTTCTTCTAACTTAAGAAGAGTATCAATCCTCTGTTGAAGTGGGGATGAATCATCTTCTTGGATGGATTGGGATAATTGTAATAAGGGGATGGTCATATTGGATGGTAGGACAACTTCATTGCTATAAACTAGACAGTAAGGGGAATTTCCAAGGCTTCCTTTTCAGTGATTCAGTCTGCCCAAAGAGCATTGTAGAGCTAGGTGTGCCAATCCTTCTGATGGGAATCCACTGTATTTTTCACAATATTTATCAGGTTTTTGTTGGAGGATTCAGGAAGTCCATTTTCTTGAGGATAATAATTGGAATAAAATTTTAAGCTTGATCAATTTTCCAAGGGCATAGCTTGTGAGGTCAATGGATATGAAGTAATATGCATTGTCAAAAATGAGATATTCAAGGGTGTTGAACCTAGTGACTATTTGAATTTCAAGAAATCATATTACTTGGTTTGTATTGCAGAGTCTAAGAGGAACTACCTCAACTCACCTGGTAAAATAATTAGTGGCTGTCAAGATGTACTTGTGTTTCAGGGAAGAAACAGGTTGATGGGTCCGGCAAAATCTAGTCCTCATTGCTGAAATGGAAAATGGACTGCTACTGGCTGCAAAGGGAAGGTAGGTTTTTTTACCTTGCCAGCACACTTCTGGCAAGGCTCACATTTCCATACATAGGCATGAGCATCTCTAAATAAGGTAGGCCAATAATATCCTTCTTTGATGATTTTGTGAGATATCGTCTCTCCCGAGAAATGCCCACCTGCAGGTCTTGCGTGAAATTGAAAAAGGATATCATCAGTTTGATCCTTTTCTAAACACTTGATAAAAACTCCATCATAGTTTTTTCTAAATAGAATACTATCAATGAACTGATAAGGAGCTTATTTTAGCATTAATGCTCTATGTTTTTTAGAGTCAAGGGTCTCAAGTGCAAACCCATGGTTTAGAAAAAACTTGATGTGATCATACAAGTTAGATGTTTTAGTTTCAATTGCATTAATAGAACCTGTAGGTGCAGCTTCCTCTTGCTCTCATTTGGTTTGTTGATCTTCAGGATCATTTGATTGGGAAGAGAGTGGACACATACCTTGTCCTTTGACAATCTTTGCTGGCTTGATCTCCAAGTCGTATTCTTGCAATCTCGTCATCCAGTGAGCCCTCTTCTCATCTAGTTCCTTCTGGACGAGGACATTTTGAATGGCCACGTAAGGGACAATCACCTTAGTCCTCGATTTCAGCATATATGGCCTATAATGTTTCACCTATTTATAACCAGCGTAGGCCTATTTATCGACCTGGGAATAGTTGAGTTTGGATCCTTTAAACATTGAGATCATAAAATAGATGGGTATCTCAGCATCCTCATGATTCTTCTGTGTCAGGACAACTGCGTAAGAAAAGTAAGTAGAAAAAGTATAAAGTATAAAATCTTTGCCGAAATCTGGAGACATCATAGCAGGTGCTTCTGTGATGGCTCTTATGATTTCAACAAATTCATTCCTCTGTTCTTTGGACCATTTAAACTGTACATATTTCTTAACTAAATGTTGTAAGGGTTTAACAACTTGGGAAAAATTTGATACAAACCTACGAACAAAATTGATCTTACCCAAGAAGGAATGGATCGCTTTTCAGGAACCAGGGAGGCTGATATTTAAGATTTCTTCAGTGCACTCTGTATCAATAACCATGCCTTCCTTCGAGACAATGAACCCTAATAGATTACATTTCGTGACAACAAATATAGACTTCTTTGGATTGAGGGAAGTCTTGTATTTCCTACAATGCTCGAACACATGTTTCAGAGCAGACAAATGTTATGTACTTTAAAAAAAAAATTGTTATATCATCTAAATATACAATGACAAAATTATGAATCGAGTCCCTAAAATCAATATTCGTAGCTCTCTGGAATGTAGCTCTTGCATTTATCAATCCGAATGGAATTCTCCTGTAAGCAAATGTTCCCCAAGGAGTTTGGAAAGTTGTTTAAGCTGGTCGTTGGGGGAAACTAGGACTTGGTTATACCCTCAGAATCTGTCAAGGAGTGATAAAATTTCAAACCCAACTACCTTTTGCAAAATATGCTCCATAGGAGGAACATGATAATTTTCCTTCTCGGAAGCTCTATTCAAGTTCCTCAAATCAACACAGAGCTTGATCTCCGCATTCTTCTTCCAAACAGGTACCAAGTTGGAAATCCACTATGTGTGTCTAATAGGGAATATGATTCTTTCTTTTAGTAACCTATCAAGATATTTATTAATAGAAGGTTCCAATCTAACATGAATCTTCCTCAGATTCCTGCTGGTATAGTCTCAGTTTGGATTTCATCGGGATATTGTGGTGCATGATGCTGGTATCAAAATTTCTGATTTTGTCATACGTCCAGGCAAAGACGTCTTTCAATTACTTTCATAACTTGATAAAGCATCTCCTTTCTTCATGGGAACAATGAACTCCAAGGTTGATGAAGCGAGGATTTTGTTCAGTTCCCAGATTGATAGCTTCATAATTTAAGGATGAGCTCCGTGTCTTGCAATTGGTCGTCTTCCCAAACTTGTTTTGTAGATCGTAAAAATTTTCCAAGTTGATGATTGACTTCAGAATAATATTGGAAGGATCAGAAAAATATTTTTCATGTTCAGCCTCATCAATAGCCATACCTTGAAAGGTGACCTAGGCTGAAATAAATTCCAATATCTGCTAGTCGTCGTTGAATACTTTATAATTCATGACATTGTCTGGAATGGAATGCCTGTCCATCAACTCAATCAAAAACTTTTGTGGAGATAAAAATTCAGGCAGGATCAACCTAGATTCAGTATTGGCCAGAATATCAGCATCGAAATTCTGTGATCTAGGGACCAATTTGATATTGAATGCTAGAAAAGAGTTAGTAAGGTCTCTGAACAAATTCTGATAATTGACCAAACGAGGAGAGAGGAAATGTATTAGGTTTCTCACCTGCTTTACTATAATATTAGAATCTCACACGCATTCAATTACCTTTGCACCCATGTCAATGGATTTTCTGAGTCCTTGGACTAGTGCCTTGTACTAAGCTACATTGTTGGTGCGCTAAAACTCTAGTCTGCATGCAATCATTGTTTTGGTCCCGTTTGGATCAATGAGGACACAACCTACACCAGCTCCATATTTAGATAGGGAACTATCAAAGAATAATGTCCAAATAAAAGGGTAAATTCTAAAATTATTATTTACATTATATACATTATGCACAATGGTACCAGAGAATGGTACATAAGCAACATGAGTAATTTGGGACTGTTTCTGTACATTCCCTACTGGTAAAATATCAACACGAATATCTCCAAAGAATGTGTCGAATGTGAATTGTTCAACGTGAGTATTAAATTAAGAGAAATATTCATTGGAGCCATCAATATCGGTCACCGTTTGTTTCATAAATGGTTCCCTATTAACCTTGACTTTATTGGGTTGTCCATTTAGGGGTAACCACAGGTGAGACCAATAGGTGGCAAAGTAGCCTTTCATATTTTCAGACCTATGTCTACTTAACCACATTCCATAAATTTCCGGGATGTCTGCGATCACGATGTAAATGGTATGATGAATTCTGGGATCTGCAAACAATATTAGAAGAAAATTTCTCATCCTTCCAACAAATTTAACTTTAGACCTGTCCAACTAAACAATCTAGATGGGGCAAGGTTCCCAAATAGCATTTAACTTCTTACAAATAGCAAGAGGCATCACATTTGATGAGGCACCTTAATCTATCATACAGTTGTGTACATTCCTGTTGAATATTTCAAAAGTAAGTAAGAAAGGAGGGATCCCCTTACTTCCAGGATTCTGATTATTTGGTCTAGGAGAAGAGTCAAGGTTATTATTTTGAGTTTCCTATTGGAGGCACTAGTCGATAAGCCAACTAGATTAGTAGTCGACTACATTAGGCAGCCGAATAATCGGAGATTAGGTCGGCCTCAAAGGTCATGTCGGTTGGGTGAACCGACAAGCAGTTACTCATAACCATTTTGTCAGTCATATATATTAGGCTGTTGAGCTAGTTGAGAAGTTGGTTCAGTTTTGTATATGTATGGACCCTCATGTGATTCTATAATATAATCTGTTATTCCATTATCTGTTCTTGTCTCTTGTCTCTGTATGTTTATATGATTCTTATGTGTATTATTGGTAACCTTATTTGATCTGTGAGATTAAAACATTGGTTCTATTGTCGGTAGTACATATATGGATGCCATGACCATACCTAAATGATATAAGAGCAAGAGATTAAGAATTGTTGGGAGCGTAATATTGCAAATTATTTAAAAAACTACGCGAGAATAAACAGATTGACCATTTCTCAGGAGAAGGAGAAATTCTTCACCAAAAACCATGAGAATTTTGTAGAGTCAGTGCCTCAGTTGTTGAAAAAACTTCTGGATGAAAAATCCAGAAGCAACTAAAGACCAAAATTTGCTAGAGAAACTGATTCAAGGTGGACGAACAAACCTATTGGAGTGGTTTTAAAATATCACAGATGAATTCTGTGAAGAAAAATACGTGGAGGAAAGAGTCTCAGTTGAAAGTATTGAGAGAAGGTTTTATATGGACTTCACAGAGCAGTTTATTTGCTCTTTACCAACCCTTTTGTTCAAATTCCTGATCAAGAAGGGAATGGGCCATATCATAGAACGTCATCCATCACTAAGCGAACCGCCACCAAATTCTAACTAGGTAGAGAACTAGAAGAAGTGGGAAAAATTCATTGCCGAAAGGGAGTGTGAGTACTTCTTGAGAAAATAAATAGAACTATCCAAGATTTCTAAAGCGTCAGGTAGGCTACGGGGGGGGTAGCTGGTCATGTGTCGGGGTAGAATAAAAAGGATTCTAGCTGATTGAAGAAAATACCATCAATAACAATGAAAATTCGACGTAAGAAGGAAATCGAACGAACAAGGACACACAAAGGTACGTCGAACTTACAGAGTTAGAAAGGGATAAGAGGCATAAAAGAAGGGAAGAGAGAAGAGAGCAAACTAGAGCATTGCAAAGAGGAATGACCACTGGGGTGATAGAACACGGAAGAAATTCACCAGATTCGGGTCATGACCGACAGAAAGAAGGCGTGGATGAGGAAGTATCACCCATGGAAGAATATTTGTGGATAGATCAATGAGAATCTATGCAACTAGAAATACCCTGGGAGATAAGACCTCTATCTCTGATAAACCCAAGTACCCGAATGTAAGCCATTGTCGAGGAGGACCTAAGACTAAGAGCTCGTGAGTTTGGTATATGGAATCGACTAGACGATGAAGTAAATGATTATAATCATTTAGTAATTCGTTGACCGGAGGAAGGAAATTGGGTAACACTTCAGGTATACCCTTCCAACCAAAATATCAAATTTCTCTACCCGACACATGAAGGAGCACCCCCCTGCCAAACATAGATTTGAAAGAAACACAATAGTCGGAATTGCAAGCACACTAGTGGAGTTCGACATCGACAGAAGAAGTTGAACCGAACCAACTACTTGTGGGAGAAGAAACAACAAACAAAATGATCAACGGGAACGAAAGTTCCATCGAAAACAGCTGTGAACAAAGAGATACATAGAATATCCCACTACCCCCACCACCACCACCCCCACTACCACCACCTCCTAGAGGATACGTCGACATCAACATGGGTCACGGATCAGCACATATCCCCCTCTCTGAGGGTGACAAAGATCCCACATGACACTAGTTCGTCTATGAGTCAACATGGGAGTCCAATCAAGTTACAAGCGAGGAACGACAGATGGAGCAGTTCACAGGTGATTTACGAAAAAGAGCATTAACTTGGTATATGAATTTTATCGAGAGAACACCCCAAGCATCCAAATCAGACATTAAGGCACAATTCTTATCTTTCTTTAAAACACCAGATGCAAAGCATCTGGCAGAAAAAAAACTGAAGATGACATCTCAAAAACTAGTAGAGACCATCCGGGACTATGATAAAAGATGGAAGCACCTCTTGAGCCAACTAGACTATGTAATTGATGAACAATTATTAATTCAGTGGTTTCTTGCAGGCCTGTCATAGAAAATTCAGCGGCATATAAGCTTGGATAAATTTAAAACATATGAAGACGCACTGACTAAACCTCTATAGGAAGAGATGGATGGGGATTTCCCAGCATATCCCGTTGATACTATGCTAGAAGAACAGTTGTAAATCATGCAGAAATATTTGAAAGAGATGAACCTAAAAAATCAGGATGTTTGGTGCACAAAGTGCTCCACGTCCAAACACACTAAAGATAAGTGTTGATAAGACATAAGTCAACAAGAAATAATTCAATAAGACATTCATTTTGTTCAAAAAAAATTATTCTGTGACATTTGCCAAAAACATGGAGAGCATACAATGGAATATTTCCCATACAACATGAAGAATGGCAAAGTATCTTGGTGCGCAATGAGTGAGGTAAAGAGTCATGCAAAGGCCAACTTCCACTTGAACCTGAAGAATCGACAAAACTATCAAGCAGTCTACCAAACGAATGCAGTCACGTAGAATAATGATAAAATTCCAAGGAGTAACGATGAAAACAAGCCAAATAATCAAAGATATGAAGGCCGTCGATACGAGCCCCAGTTCGAGAATCTTCGTGGAGGATTTGTAGGTCGAGGACAATTTTATGGAAATCATGACAATCTACCATGACGATCTATCCAGTGCTTTACATGTTATAAAGAAGGACACCGCTACACAGACTGTCCATACAAGGATAGAACTTATCTAAATTTTTGTACTAGTTGTGGTGTGGGTGATCATTGACTAGAGGATTGTCCCACCATACTTGACAAGATTAATAAAAATAAAAATGTTAATGTCTTGTCGTGTGTTTAGAAACATGATGTAATGCATACAAAGAACCTACATATAGTAACTCGACAAGGGACAAAAATCGGAAATGATAATCCATGTATAAGAAAAACTAAATAAAAAAATGATTATCCTAACCCGACAAGGCAAAAACAATTATATAACGATGCATCAAACATGTTTTAGGAATTTGCTAGACCGGAAGTAGTCGATGACAGATGACAAAACACACTTAAAGAACTATTCATTTTAGTAAAGAATGATAAATCAATGTCTCAATTCATTGACTTATTTTATGATATGAAGCACAAAAACAATACAGATAAATAGACTAAAAATATATGTAGTTTGAATCAAAAAGACAAGAGTGATGCTGACCCACTTGTCAATCTTGAAATTGAAGGATATCATGTTTGACAAGTCGTTCTAGACTTTGGTTCACAAGTAAATATTATGATACGAGATACATGGGAAAATTTGGGAAAACCTCGACTAAATCAATCAGTCATATACCTCAAATTAGCTGACCAAGGACTAATCAAACCCATTGGGGTTTGGAGAAATTTCGATACAATGATAAAAGGAATATCGACTAAGATTGACTTCAAAATTATCGACCCTAAGGAAGGACCCAGCTCCTTCCCAGCCTTGGTAGGTGAACCATGGGGAAGAAAAATGAAAGCATCGATATCTTTAGACAATGAAAGAATAAAATTAAAAGGGAATGAACAAAATGTTATTGTCCCCATTCATATTTCCCAAGGCAAACCTTGGACTAAAACTATTGATGAAGAAGTCGACATTCGACAAATATACCAAATACAAAATAATGAAGACTATACTGAACCCAATATTTATGGTGAACTTCATCTAGGGAACCAGAACTCGGTCGGATATAACTCAGACGCAGAATTATATGATTGGGAGATTGAAAATTATGAAACACAAGCAAGAGGTTTCTGGACCATTCAAGCTATCCATAAGAAACGAACCTGACAATGCTTTTCTATATCAACCATTCCAAAAATATTTGAGAAAAGAATAAGGGAATACCCCTCATTAGCACCAATAAAAAAAATTAATAAAGAGATTCCTCGGTATAAAGAAAGAGAATCACCATTTCTCCATGTAGAACAAGTCTCTAAGAACCTAGCTACTAGTGATAATGTTTTCCTATATGAATTTAGCATCTACCTCACTAGAACAGGTGTCAACAGGTTCTTCTTCTCCCCATTTAGTGAAATATTCAACTACTATTATGATATACCTTGCACCTATCCTTTTTGCTGGGATTGGAAATGGACCTATAAAGTCAATAGCCCAAATTTTGAATGTGATGCTTGGGTTTATTGATATTAAAGGAATTTCTATACTAGGTAGCGGTCAACCTAGACGTTGGCATCGATCACATTTGCTCACAAACTTTTTACAGTATTTTTATAGCATCGGCTGCCACAGTCCTGATTGTTGGATTTTCTTTGTAGTTGTATCTGATTGAAAGTGTCCTCCTACTGTTCCATAATGTGCTTCATGCATAATAGTTTGGCGTTCATGTTCTAAAACACATCGATGGAGTACTTGTCCCAATCCTATTTTGTATAATAATCCATTGATTAAAGTGTATGGGGCTGATTTCATCGCTAAAATTTGTTTTTCTTGGTGTTCATGCCTTTTGGTGCTTGACCATTCTCTAAAAATTGCGATATTTCCTCTAATTCTACAGGAACAAATTCTATTCAGAAAAGAGTGTGCATCCGACAGGTCATCTTCGACTCCTGTCGGCTGCTCCCCCACATCAATTATTGACAAGTGGCCGGGCCCAACATTTATCTTTCCTAGTCAAACGACGACTTCGAATTCAAATTCTTGGAATAGAAATAGTCAACGATGGATTCTCCCATGGTGCAAAGGTTTATTGACAAGGTATTTTAATGCTTGATGATCTGTATAGAATATGAAGGGGTTAGTAATTAGGTAGTGTCGATACTTTTGAAGAGAAAAGACCATCCCTAATGCCTCCCTTTCTGTCGTGGAGTAATTGCATTCAGCTTTGTTTAATTTTCTACTACTCTATATGATTGGGTAATCCATGCAATGTTCGCCAGGTTGTGTCAATATTGCTCCTATTCCTAAGCCTGAGGAATCAATGTGCACATGAAATTTGATCGACCAGTTCGGGAATCGAAGAATGGGTGCTTCAACTAATTTTCTTTTTAATGTGTCAAAGGATGTATCACATTATTCTGTCCAGTTAAACTTTTGATCTTCTCTTAATAGTTCTTCCAGAGGGTATGTCATATCATAGTAGTGCTGAATGAATTTTCTATAGTAACCTGTATGTCCTAACATTACTCTGACCTGTTTTGGGTTCAATGGTGGTTTTAAGTCAAGGATAATTTTTATCTTTGCAAAGTCAACTTTGATACCTTCCTTGCATACAATATGCCTTAATAGGATTCCTATAGGGGTTAAGAATATGCACTTCTTTATATTGAGAGATAACTGAATCTGTCGGTAGCGTTCCAGCATAAGCCTTAACCATTTACAGTGGTATTTCAGCATAGAATAGATCATCTAGTCGTCGAAGTATACTACCATTGTTTAGTAGATGTATTATTGAAATGTGTTGACAACCATTTCTTGAAAACACTGCAAGTGCATTTTTGAGACCAAATGGAATGACTCTATAGGAAAACGAACCAAATTCACATACGAAGGTTGTCTTTTTCTGATCTTCTTTGAATATTGGCACCTGATTATACGCTAAGAATCCATCTGTAAATGAATAGCATTCATCTCGTGTGACTTCGTTTAGGGTTTCATCAGCATATGGAGTCGGGAATGGATCTATTAAGGTAACCTTATTTAATTCATGGAAATTGACACAGATTTGGAGTTTTGTTAGTTCGTGCTTTTTTGCTTGGAATACCATTGGGATTTCCCTTTCTGACTGGTTGATGGGGTAAAGTATTTCAGTTGTAAGCATATTGTTGATCTCCTTTTTTACTATTTCCTTATATTTATGTGCCAACTTATAAGGCCTTTTCTTGACAGGGTGGGTATTAGGTTTGATGTCTATATTCATCTTGCCCATTTCTGCTACTAATCCTTTTAAGTCTTTGTATTCTCGTGCAAATACATCTTGAAATTATTTTAATAAGTTGACGATCTATGTGGTTTGTTCTTCACTCCAATAGTCTCCAATTCTTTCCATTTTCAGTGTATTATCATTTGATATGTCAATTTCTTTTGTTTTTACTTTCGCGTCCATCCATTCTGGTGCTTTGCTTTCATTAATCTATCGACTACCTTATTTGAACTGTGAAAATGTTTCTCGAAAGTCTTCTACTATCATTCGATCGGTGTTGTTTTTGTTGGTCGACTCAATTTTGAATATCGTTTTAATTGGTTTGATAGTTTTTGGGTGATCGATCTTCCATTGAGAGCTCCTCCCATATGTGTGTTCATTTTCTAATTGGAGTCTTGTCGACTGTGGTATTTTTTTGGATCGAATGTTATACCATGCTGCATTTGGTCGGCTTCTATTTTGTGTTGACTCGTTAGTAGTTAGTTGTATAAATTTTTTTATCTGTTTTGTAGCTTCGACTAATTTTGTGTCTTCCGGTATAAAGATAAAGTCTTTAATGAAATTTTCTCTAAGTTCATTCCATAGAAATGTTTCACCTCATGCTTCTTCCATTTTATACCACTTGTTAGGTAGGTCATATAATGTCGAGGGAAATAGGTGTGGCCATATACATTCGTCTTTGTAACCAAGTCTTCTCCACTCTGTTTCAGATATTCTTATATGATTTTTTGGATCTTGTCCTTGGATGAAGACAATTATTTGTGCCTGTTTTGTTGGCTTCCTTCCTCCGAATATTTCTACAAAGAAAGTTGAATTTGTTGTCCATGTTTGCAAGCTCGACTGATGGGTGTCCCACCATCGAGCAGCTTGTCTTGTAAATGTTTCGACTAGGCTTTGAAGTCGGCCATGTTCACCTACACCAGTACAAAATGAGGAATTAGCTACTAGGCGACTAAAAATTTTAGTCACCACAAGTTTTTCAAGTGATTTACTACTAAATATGAGCAATTTTGATTAACCCAATTATAAACGACTAAAATTAACGACTAATTTAGTCACTGGTTAACAAATATGACTAAATAATAAGTGAAATAGTTAAAAATGACTAATTTAGTCACGACATAAAAAATGACTACTTAGAAAAATATGAATTAGTCATTTATGTTAGTCATTTTTAATTGTGTCATGGAAAATTGCAATTGTGACAATGAAGTGTTACAATTTAGTAAATTTTGTAAATTGTATACCTTCTATCTCTGAATATGTGCAAGTTAACAATTCTGAATCCAAAATGGAATTTGTGGGGTTAGGAATATATCTAGTGTTTTTCCCAGGTGGTCAGGATAGTGTTAGGGTGTTCATGTGGATTATTGTAGACGATGTGCTTTAGATGTTCATATTGCTTTCGAGATATAATATTGGGATCACAGATCCCAGATTATATATATGCTAGAAAACCTTTTTCTGTAACGGTGCCATGCACCTCGATCTTTAGATATCCAACAAAGAAATTGCACAAAATTTCTCTTGACCATCTAATGTGTGACATCTTGGCAATGGAAAAGTTGCAATTTTTTACAAGAGCGTCTAAATATATATAGATCAATTTAGTGCTAGTGTTCATTATGTCCTAGTCATGTGTCATAGCTCAACAATAGAAAATATTGCAATTTTTTACGAGGGGGTCTATATATATATATATATATCATTTTAGTGCTAGTGATCATGATGCCCTAGCAAGACACTAAATTGATGATGCATTTAATGCCCAGTCTCCTTTCATGCAATAGTGACTCCATTTTTCCCTCCATTCCATCATCTTGATCTCAAAAGAAGTCATAATTGAGAGTCCAATAAGAGCAATCCATTGTCGTTATTCTGTACCCTTAAAAAATACTCATAAATACATGATATTACTTGCTTTAATGGATTGCTAAACTACCAGAAATATTTATTACTAAAATGTCTCATGAATGTCACTTAAAGTCAGCATAAAAAATTATTTTCTCACCAATTTTCATTATTCCATCCCTAAA
>LPNX010469608.1:418289-468993 GCA_001517045.1 Pseudotsuga menziesii | reverse complement strand
ACATATATACATATATACATATATACATATACATATATATATATACATATATATATATACATATATATATATATATACATATATATATATATAAACGAAGAAACTATTTTCCAAATAAAATAATAAAAATAAAATATATATATATATGAAGAAACACATAAAATTTATTTTCATGGGCAGGTCGACCCAACTAGTTTACCAAAGAGTGACCCAACCTCTACGAAAACAGCATTCGGCAACGACATTCATGGCCATGGCCAATTTTCTTAACCTCCATCCTTCAATTCAGACAATTTCGATTGCTACTCAACCTGCTAGTTCTTTTCAAATAGCCTAACCATTGGCGCCAAACATTGGAGGGTTTGGTGGGTTTTGGATATGGATATTGGTCATACCCGTTGAGGAGTTTGGGATACATATTAACCACTGTTGAGAGTTTACAATTTCTCAATTTAATTGCCATAGCTGCCATGGATAAAGCAACATTGGAAAGAACCTGGATATTTTTGAAGAGGCGGGCCGCGAATTCTGCACCTCTGGCATCAACACCACCTTCTTTGCTTACAAAATCCCTGGCAAGTTTATCGATTTACTGTGAATTGATAAATTTTTAGTGAATTTTGGATAAAAACCCTCTGCATGTGCTTGATCTTAATGTTTCAGTGAAAATATTTCCCACTGTGGGCTTCCAGCTGATCCTCTACCTCGAACACTGGAGCCGTTTCTTCATTTTCCATATCTCCATGTCTCTGTTGGAATGTGTCTTCCTCCATAGCCACATTTTCCATATCTACATCGTTTTAGGCCATATTTTGTGAAGCTTTTGAGGTAAGAATGTATTGTTTGTTCATCGTTTTACTGCACAAAATGTCTTGATAATGCATTTGTGTTTATGAATATGCAGCTTTCCTTTATTTAAAATTGAAATTGGTCAATCTATTTGCATGTAGCATTATTTCTTTTTTTTATACCTTTGAGATGGAATTATCAATGTTGGTAAACCCATGGAATTAGCTTTAGAAGCATGATAATTTATTTGTTGTATTGAATATTTAGGATTGTGTAATAGACAGGCTTATCTTTGCTTCACGGTGAGAGGACATATTCCCCTTCATTTGCTTATTTTTGGGCTTCCGGTTTGATTTATGTTCTCCTATATGTTTGGATCATGAATTTGATGTTCAATAGGCTTATCTTAGCTTCATGATGAGAGGAAGTATTCTCTTTCATTTGCTCATGTTTTGGATTCCGGCTTGAGTTCTGTTCTCTTATGTGTTTGGGCATCATTAATTTATGGTTCAATTTTGCTGTGATTTTTGTTTCTGTCAATTGTGTGTTTAGTAAATTTTCCTTTTCCATTAAGATATTTGGTTTTACGCTAAATGAATATGTCGAATGTGGAAGATGTACAAAATCAGAATCAATGATGCCATCTTCAAGCTTTTTTATCTGAGAAAGTATAGCATCTCAAAATGGGTTCTCCTGCTCCAACAGAAAATTAGCATCTTTCCCTTGCACCTGAATTCTTAGTTATTAGAAAGCGTCACCTGCTTGTGGGTTTGTTTATGAGTGTTCAAAAAGTTGTTTGTATTGTTGAAGTTGCTCTCTGTGCATAACTGATTGCAGTTTGATAAGGGTTCTTTCTATTCCTTTTCCCTACTTTTGCTTTCACCATGAAATTGAAGTCCTATAGCCTAGTTGTTTCCTTTGTTTAGGAGTTTCAACTTTCAATTAAATATTTGTTTCTCACATCTTACATGTATTTCAAATATAATATATAATGCTCTTAGCTGGGTGGGTTAGTTGTTTAGTGCTTTAAGGGTGGGTTAGTTGTTTAGTGCTTTAAGCCTCATGTAAGAGGTTTTGGAGTCTGTTCACTGTCTCTATAGCTTAGGTCACTTGATCTGCCTGCTGGGTCAAGATAGTGTCCTCACTTGATGTCCCTTCTGGGTCAAGCCAGTGTCCTTGATGTGTTTTCAAGTTGGTGACTATACACAAATAAGAATAAGAAGAAGTGCCTAGGGGTTTTGGGAAGGGTGATAGCATTGCATTGGAAGTCAATAAGCTGACAGACTGTGGAACTTTGTCCACTCTAAATTTTGAGACTCACCACAATGAAGGAGATAATATTGAACTTTCTGAATCCAAAGCAAAAGTATTTGAACCTTGCAGTTCCAAATACATTGATTACACCCCTTTCCATGACCAAAAGCGAGCTATGACATTTCCTAGAGATAATATGATATACAGAGAGAGGCAATTCCTGCCAAAGGATGAGAAGCTGCACTGCCTCATTCTTGCTCCAAAAGGATACAAAAATCCATTTCCATGGCAAGAGAGCCGTGATTATGTGCCATATGCTAATGTTCCCTACAAGAGTCTCACAGTAGAGAAGGCTATTCAGAATTGGGTTCAATTTGAAGGCGATGTGTTCAAGTTTCCTGGAGGAGGAACGATGTTTCCTCAAGGTGCGGATAAGTATATTGATGAACTTGTTGAAGTGATACCTATTTCTAATGGTACTGTCAGGACTGCATTGGACACTAGCTGTGGGGTATGTTTGAAGCATATACCTTGCGAGTCTTGATTCTGCAACACTCGTGTCCATACTATTGCTCTTTTTGTGGCAACTAGTATGTTTAATTTGTGACTGTCTGATATATGCAACTTAGGTGTCATAGTTGAGGCAAGTTCTCTAGTTTTGTACTGTTTTATTAAGTTAATAAAATCATATTTTAATTTTGTAGTAATAAAACCATTACCATGGACAAATCATAATATTTTAATAGAATTGATATCAAAATAAGCGTGTTATAGTATAACATTGTGCTGCTTCAACTATTCGTTTGATTATAAATTGACATCAATCTTTGTCATCATCTACTATAATAAAATAAAAATAGTAGTTGGACAGTAGATATAATACTGCTATTTTTGCATTTTACAGACTGTTTATGCACTGGTTGCTAGACTTATTATGGAACATAAAATCTGGTGGTAAATATATGCTTAATAATCTTTTGAAAATAATAGAAACTAAACTTGGTCACTTTTTTTATTATAATGTTAAAAGTTGAACATGCAGTTACAAGTACCATTAAATTTAGTTGCATAAATTTAAGAAAAGAGCCACTAGATAGTTCTTATTGAAAAGCATTGTTCACACCCATAGTTCTTTGTAATCAATGCAACTAAAAATGAATCAGACAGTCTCACTAATTTAGTTTCTTTGCAAATTGTTTCAAACTCTTTAGGAGGTATGATATATCTGTTGTTTGATCCAACTCTGATGACATTGTTTGTAGATAATATTATTTAGGCATTCATTGACTGATGTTACACCATACTGTTTCTGTTATTTTTTTCAGTTATTAGAAAGTGTCACCTGCTTGTGGGTTTGTTTATGAGTGTTCAAAAATATTTTTGTATTGTTGAATTTCCTCTCTATTCATAACTGATTTTAGTTTGATAAGGGTTCTTTCTATTCCTTTTCCATGCTTTTGCTTTCACCATGAAATTGAAGTCCTATAGCCTAGTTGTTTCCTCTATTTAGGAGTCTCAACTTTCAATTAAATATTTGTTTCTCACATCTTACATGCATTTCAAATATAAGATATAATGCTCTTAGCTGGGTGGGTTAGCTGTTTAGTGCTTTAATGATCCGTAGGACCTCAACTTTAGTGCATTAAAAGTTTGTTGTAAAAGAATGCGTGCAACAGGTTAATTAAAGGGACAGCATGAACAGAAATCAAATGCTCAGAACAGGAATAAAAAACAAGACTGATAAACAAATGCCAAGTAGAAAACATAGAACCAGAATCACAAACAGAAGTTGATAACGGAGTTCACCCCCTCCACTGGGCTACGTCTCTGGGTCCCTCTCCAATGGGAACCGATCCAATTAATGGCTTTAAAATGGTACAAATGGTTCTGGACTCTGCAAATCAATTCCAGCAGTATGTACAAAAGTTTGCAAGACCTCTTTTCTGGAATAATACAGATTGGCTTCTAAAAGAAAGGAGAAGCCAAATAAAACAGAGAAGACAGTCGACTCTTTACAATCACAGGAACTGGATATGAACAGTAAAGTATTCAAGACCTCCTCTCTGAAAGTTACACAACTGGACTTCAACAGACAAAAGAAGCCAAGTATAACCGAGAATAGTCGACTTGAAAAGGAACAACAAAATGCTCTCTGAAGCTTCTCATCACAGAGAAAACGCTGCACTGTGCTCCCAACGAACTGCGTCCCCCTCTTTGAATGAACTCCTCTCTTTTATTACTCATCTTTGCCGTTACAAAGGAGCCAAAACGCTCAAAGAAATGCGACTATTCACATTCCAAGAAACGCGGCATCAAGGCTATTCATATGCCTTTCGTCATTATTCCAGCTATGGCATAACTACCAAGAAAAGCTTTCCAACTATTACGAATAAGCTGTGAATATCCTGCCATGCCAAGGATTTGATCTCTGGAACCATACGTAACTGAACTGCTGGAAGTTTTAGTCAACCGTGCTTCGCTGTTGCGGAAGAGGATAAGCAACAGGCTATGACGGTCTCAATCGACTGTCGGCTGGTTTTCGAGTCGGAGGCTTTAGTCACTTTGGTTTCCACTGTTGTGGACTGTCAGTTGTTAAAGTCTCCCAATTTGACTTCTCAACTCGTAAGTCTTGGGCCTCCGACATTGCGGCTACCAAATCGTTCCGTCTTCCGATCCGTTCGAATGTCCATTAAGCTTCCACTGTTGCGGAAGGGAGAAGTCTTTGTGAGCCCCACCATTGCGAAAGAGGAAAGGCTTCTGATCCCTGATGTTGCAGAAGAGGAAAGGATTTCGAGCCCCACCATTGTGGAAGAGGAAAGGCTTCCGATCCCCAATGTTGCAGAAAGGGAAATGCTTCCGAGCCCCACCATTGCGGAAGGGGAAAGGCTTCCGATCCCCGACGTTGCGGAAAGGGAAATGCTTCCGATCGCCGATCCTCATATTTTTTGCGTCCGGTTATCCCCGCAGACAGACTAGGAGTTTGGCCGCCCGCCATTGCGGAGGAAGATCTCTTCCGACCTCCGATGCCTTGTATTTTTGCCGCCCAATTTTCTTCACACGCAGCTTCTATGAACCATGTACCATATTGGATCTTCAAAGAGGAATAATCCACCGGATCAATCCTCCCCATTGGAGATCTTTTGGACCACCAAAAGGCTGAATTATTCTGCAAGTAAGTGAGGGTAAAGTTCCCTCACTTTACCAATCTCCATCCATCTTGCTTTGCTAAGATGCATCCCCTTCAGCCCCACTCGAAGGTACTCAGCATTCCCCCTTCGTGAATTCCTTACATTTCTGTCAAGAATAGCATCATCCTACAACTCTCTCATATATTCAGGTGCCAAATCATCTATTGAAGGAATCTGTATGTTAATTTCTTCATCCATGATCATATGAGGCTCATACAGTTTAAGATTCTCAACATTGATAAATGAATAAATTTGCATGTATGGAGGTAAATTCAAGTGAAAATCATTAGTACCGATCTTTTCCAAGATCTCAAAAGGACCATACCTGATAGGTTTAAGATTTTTACCTTCACCTTTCATCCTTTCTTTGGTGATATGTAACCAAACTCTGTCACCTACCTGAAATTGATGATCAACTCGATGCTTGTCATGCCTGGCTTTGTACTTTGCCTGGCTCTTCTCCAACTATTCTTGAATTGCCTGCTACATTGCTTGGATTCTCTGAATGAACTTTAAAGCTTTATCTGCATCTTGATGTCCATCCATTGCATCTTTGCCAAAAGAGAAGTCCATCGGTGTTTTTGGCAGATAACCAAAACAAGTTTCAAAAGGAGATCTTTTCGTGGAAGAATGAACTGCATGATTGTAAGCATATTGTATATAAGGCAATTGCTCATCCCAAAGTTTAGGATGCTTACTACAATATCCTCTGAGCAGTTGAACCACTGTTCTGTTCACTACCTCTGTTTTCCCATCGGTCTGTGGATGAAACGCTGTACTTTTCTTCAGTTTGGTATCCGTAAGCTCCCATAAAGTTGACCAGAATTTTCCCAAGAACCGGGAATCTCGATCAGATATAATAGACATGGGTGGCCCAAAATGTACCCAAACATTTTGAAAGAATAAAAGAGATGTTTGTTCAGTAGTGATCTGCTTGTTACATGACATTAAGATACACATTTTGCTGAACCTATCCACAACAACATATAGGTAATCATGCCCTTTTCTAGACATAGGTAGTCCTCCTACAAAGTCCATAGAAATGCTTTCCCAAGGACGAGAAGAAACTAGAAGAGGAGTGTACAAACCCAATTTCCTATTGCTAGGCTTACTTGTTGCACACATAACACAACCCCTTATATATTTAGCTACAGTTTCTTACATTTGAGGCCAATAACAATGATTCTGCAATACAGACAATGTTTTACTTACACCAAAATGTCCTGCAATCAATGAACTATGTGCCTCTCGGATCACATGCACTCTTTCTTTCTCTGGAATACTGAGTTTACCAAGATGATACAAGAGTTGATTATGCACATAATAGTTCTCTTCCTGTTTACCATGTATTATTGATGCATATACTTCCTTAAAATATTTATCTTCTGCATATTGTTCAATATAAATTTCATGTGTTAATGAACTGTTCTGAAGAATGATTGAAGCATTTGTAGGTGGCCTTGATAACATGTCTGCTACTTTATTATGAATTCCCTTTTTGTACTTAATTATGAGATGAAACTATTGTACGAACCCCATCCATCTTAAATTCCTACTTTGTTGTATTTTAGTTTGAGATTGTGAATATTGAAGTGGCTGATGATCAGTATGTATGACTGTCTCTTTTCCCATGATATAATGTTTCCACTTCTTCAAACTATGTATTAAAGCATACAATTCTTTGTCATAGGTCGGATTGTTACTTACAGCAGTAGAGAATGTCTCTGAATGGTAACAAACTGGCTTCCTTCCTTGCATCAAAACTGCTCCCATGGCAGACCCGCTGGCATCAGTTTCGATCTCAAATGGTTGTTGCAAATCTGGCAATGTCAGAACTGGTGCGGTGCTGATCTTTTCCTTCAAAGTGTTGAAGGCTCTCTAGTGCTTGCCTCCCCACTGGAAAATTTATTTAATGCTTGTCAACGCATGTAATGGAGCAGCAATGGAAGAAAACCCATAAATGAATTTCCTCCAATACTGAACCACACCCAGAAAACTTCTAATTTTAGTAATGGTGTTAGGCCGTGGCCAGTTTACAATGACAACAACCTTGGCTGGGTCCACTCGCAGGAGGCCTCCACCAATAATATGGCCTAGATATACTAAACAAGTTTTAGCAAATTCACATTTAGACATTTTTACATAAAGCTTTTCCTTTCTTAGTACATCTAGAATTTTTTTCATATGTACAACATGCTCTTCCCAAGTTTCGTTAAACACAAGGATATCATCTAGATATACAATTCCAAAATCATCAATGAATGAACAAAAGACATCATTCATTACCCGCATGAAAGTAGCAGGTGCGTTACACATCCCAAAAGGCATCACAAGCCATTCATACAAACCCTGTTTCATCTTAAAAGTTGTTTTCCAAGCATCATGCTCAGCAACACGGATTTGATGATACCCACTACACAGATCCAATTTTGTAAAGTAAGTTGCATGTTTCAATTGATCAAGCAAATCATCAATACGAGGAAGAGGATACCTGTTTTTAATGGTGATTTTGTTAAGGGCCCTGTAGTTGATACACATCCTCCATGAACCATCCTTCTTTGGAACCAAGACTATGGGAGTGCCACAAGGAGAAGTGCTGGGCCAGATGACCCCCTTCTCAATCAACTCCTGAACTTGCTTCTTGATCTCCTCATTCTGCATTACAGACATCTGGTACATGGCTATGTTCGGGAGTGGCACATCCTGCTGCAAATGTATCTCATGCTGAATCTCTCTCTTCAGTGGTAACCCCTTCGGATCTTGAAACAAATCATCATACTCAGAAATGATGTCAATCAGTTCAGATTTATGCTTAGGGTCACATTCTTCAAAATATTTAGAGACTTCATCATTTTTCATCTTAACCATCATCAACACAAAGTTCTTACTAGCATTTACCAACCTCTTCATTTGTCCTGTAGAGACTATTGCTAGATTGGTTTTTATCTTATGTGCTCGTACAATATATTCCATACCTTCTTGAAAAAGATGATACTTATTCTACTCTCTATAAAAGACTGCTTTCCGGTCATACAAATATGGATTCCCAAGTACAATTCCACAAATGTCAAGTGGCACTACATCTAGTTCTACCTCATCCCTAAACTTTTCAGTAATTGCAAATTTTAATACACATTTCCTTGTAACTTGCAATTGCGTATCATTAGTAACCCAACCTAGAGGATAGGGATTTTCATGAGGCACAACAACTAAATGCAATTTCTTAACCACTTCTTCTGATATCAGATTTACTTGTGAACCACTATCAAACAATGTATCAATATTTGTGTGATTTGCAATGACACGAACATGAAACAGTGCACTTCTATCTTTATCATTTTGCTTAGAAGTAGATGGCATACTTGTACTAGCACTAGAACTGGATTGTGCATCAATGGGAAGTGAGATACTTTTATCCTTACCTTGGATTCTGACAGCTATAACCTTTGTTTCATCACCTAAGTCGGATCCCAAGTCTTGAATAACTACTGCAGTAGATTTTTCTTTTCCTTTGTCTTTGTTTCCTCTGTACTTCTTTGGCGTTAACTCCGGATGAAGTTTCCAACACTTAGAGACATCATGTCCCTTTTGACAATGCGAACACGTAGGCTTTTCACCTTCTTTCTTAACATTAGCCATCTTCTTTTTCCCCTTATCTTTCCCTTTTGATTTGCTGTCAAATTTAAATGAATTCTTCACAAAAGTATCATTAGCATGCTTACCCCTGGCTTCTAAATGGGTAGCTTGAACACATACATTGTCTAAATTACTGGGATTAAACATCAACAAAGTATGCTTCAAATAAGAATGCATGCCACCAATGTACGTAAGAAGAGTTTCCTGTGTATCTAATGAAACATTCAATGCAATAGCCCTCTTTCTGAACTCATGAGTATAATCTTGAATGCTTTGTCCTTTAGCTTGTCTAAACATTTGCCAATTCATGGTTAATTGCTGCATGTGACCTAAAGGATAAAATTGCTTCCTCAATACTTCAATGAATTCATTCCAAACTGAAATAATTTTACCATTCTTTCGAAGATCTTGCTGAATCTTGCTCTCCCACCAAGTAAGAGCCATTCCACTTATTCTCAAAGTGGCCAATTGAATCCTAGAAGGGTCATCATTAATGCCCTACACCCTGCAATATACTTCAAGCTGCTTCATCCAATTGTCTAATTTTTCAGCATCTACATCTCCATTATAAATAGGTAATTCAAATTTTACATCCAATTTGAAATAAGGCATATTAGGAATTGCATTATGAGAAGAAGAAAAAATCTGTTTAGTATCAGGAGGATCACCATCACCTCCTACTCCTTTACCCTTTTCTTCTGACTTCACTTCTACATCTCTGGATGAAGATGCTTCTTCTTTCTTCTTCCTTTCTGCTCGCTCATCGAGTAGAATTTCTATCATGGATTTCATGCTCATAAAATCCTCTAGAAATTCAGTTTCAGAAATGACAGGTTTTTCCCATTCAGTATGTCCTTCTTCTTCCCCTCGTGGAGAAGACATGGTTCTTGAGAATGTTCTCCTAGAGCCAATCTCAGGATCTCCTTCACCAAGCTTTAACCTGGACCTGGTAAGCATTCACAAACTTGCACAACAGTCAACCAGCTCTGATACCAAATATGATCCGTAGGACCTCAAATTTAGTGCATTAAAAATTTGTTGTAAAAGAATGCGTGCAACAGGTTAATTAAAGGGACAACATGAACAGAAATCAAATGCTCAGAACATGAATGAAAAACAAGACTGATAAACAGATGCCAAGCAGAAAACATAGAACCAGAATCACAAACAGAATTTGATAACGGAGTTCACCCCCTCCACTGGGCTACGTCTTCGGGTCCCTCTCCAATGGGAACCGATCCAATTAATGGCTTTAAAATGGTACAAATGGTTTTGGAATCTGCAAATCAATTCCAGCAGTATGTACAAAAGTCTGCAAGACCTCTTCTCTGGAATAATACAAATTGGCTTCTAAAAGCAAGGAGAAGCCAAATAAAACAGAGAAGACAGTTGACTCTTTACAATCACGGGAACTAGATATTAACAGTAAAGTCTTCAAGACCTCCTCTCTGAAAGTTACACAACTGGACTTCAACAGAAAAAAGAAGCCAAGTATAACCGAGAATAGTCGACTTCAAAAGGAACAGCAAAATGCTCTCTGAAGCTTCTCATCACAGAGAAAACGTTACACTGTGCTCCCAACGAACTGCGTCCCCCTCTCTGAACGAACTCCTCTCTTTTATTACTCATATTTGCCGTTACAAAGGAGCCAAAACGCTCAAAGAAATGCGACTGTTCACATTCTAGGAAATGCGGCATCAAGGCTATTCATATGCCTTTCGTCATTATTCCAGCTGTGGCATAACTCCCAAGAAAAGCTTTCCAACTGTTACGAATAAGCTGTGAATATCCTACCATGCCAAGGATCTGACCTCTGGAACCATACGTAACTGAACTGCTGGAAGTTTTAGTCAACCATGCTTCGCCATTGTGGAAGAGGATAAGCAACGGGCTCTGACGGTCTCAATCAGCTGTCGGCTGGTTTTCGAGTCAGAGGCTTTAATCACTTTGGTTTCCGCCGTTGCGGACTGTCAGTTGTTAAATTCTCCTGATTTGACTTATCAACCCGTAAGTCTTGGGCCTCCGCCATTGCGGCTGCCGAATCGTTCAGTCTTCCGATCCGTTCGAACGTCTATTAAGCTTCCATCGTTGCGGAAGGGAGAATTCTTTGTGAGCCCCACCATTGCAGAAGAGGAAAGGCTTCCGATCCCCGACGTTGTGGAAGAGGAAAGGCTTCCGAGCCTTGCCGTTACGAAAGGGGAAAGGCTTCCGATCCCCGATGTTGCGGAAAGGGAAATGCTTCCAAGCCCCTCTGTTGCGGAAGGGGAAAGGCTTCCGATCCCCGATGTTGGGGAAAGGGAAATGCTTCCGATCACCGATCCTCATATTTTTTGCATCCGGTTATCCCCGCGGACATACTAGGAGTTTGACCGCCCACCATTGCGGAGGAAGATCTCTTTTGACCTTCGATGCCTTGTATTTTTGCCACCCGATTTTCTTCATGTGCAGCTTCTATGAACCATGTACCATATTGGATCTTCAAAGAGGAATAATCCGCCAAATCATTTAAGGGTGGGTTAGTTGTTTAGTGCTTTAAGCTTCATGCAAGATGTTTTGGGGTCTGTTCACTGTCTCTATAGATTAGGTCACTTGATGTCCCTGCTGGGTCAAGCCAGTGTCCTTGATGTGTTTGCAAGTCGGTGACTATCCACAAATAAGAATAAGCAAAAGTGCCTAGGGGTTTCTCCATGAAGTTTTTCTTGAAAGAAATGATATGATGTTCTGACTATCCACAAATAAGAAGAAGTGCCCAGGGGTTTCTCCATGGAGTTTTTCTTGAAAGAAATGATATGATATTCTTTCTCTTGTTCTTTTGTAGTTTATAATTTGAAACTAAACTGCTTGATTTGGCTATGATGTAGGTTTAATTCGAAGTTTCCTACATGAATTCAACCTGCACTGTAGTATATGGTCTTTCCTGTATCAGGGGAAAGAAGGACAAGTTCTGTTTTTTGATATTGACCTTCCTTTTCCCATGAATTCTTGAGTTTGCATTGGTGTATGCTAATGCCCATTTGCTCAAGTCTATTCTTAGAGTGCCTCCTGCAGTCTATCCATAGCAATGGTTTCTGCATGGTTTTTTGGTGTTCTCACATTTGACAAGAGCAAGTCTTTCATTTTAAGACTCCCATTGGATTCTCAATCCAATGGGAATTGGGATATGAGGAGATTGAATTTTCAGATATATTTGGTCTTGTTGTGGATTTAACACAGACTTTCCAAGGGATTCTTTCCCTGAACGATCCTCAAACCATTAATAAGTGGTCTCACTCCTTAGTTGGCCCGTCTCTTGAACTCAATCTTGAAGGGCATCTGAGCAAGCTTGCTTTGAATAACAAAGAGCAAGGTGGGGAAGGGAATATATTGGAAAAACCTGAGAGTGTTGACATAGGATCTCAAGTTGCATCTGACAACAGATTATTGCTTTTCTCATCGGGAATCTCAAAAGAACCTGAATCTTGCCAAGTCTAGGTCACTCAAAAAATTGGGGTTGACGATTTTGAGCTACTTAAGGTGGTTGGACAAGGCGCATTTGGCAAGGTGTTCCAGGTAAAAAGAAATGGAACACCCGATATTTATGTTATGAAAGTTATGAGGAAAGACAGAATTGTGGAAAAGAATCATGCTGAATACACAAAAGCTAAAAGGGACATTCTGACAAGGATTGTGCATCCCTTTATTGTTCAGCTCAGATACTCCTTCCATGTGCCATTTTCCATCTCTCTGAATCTTGGTTATGATAATTATTTTCCTACAGTTTAAATTGTAAATTCCATTTTAGTAGTGCAAAAATGCATATTAGTTGTCTCTTTTACTACCCTCATCTTCCATTATCCATCTGTAGAATGTGTCCCTTATTCGTGTATGGCCCAATAGTTGTAATTTCTTCAATGGAGTTTGCAATTTAGATCTGCAATTTGCAATTCAAATATATCTGGGTTTTTGGAGAGGAATTAGGATAGATCAGTTTAGGTTATTACTCTACTTTTGATAGGTACCAACCTGTAAAGAAAAAAATGGTGAAACTTGACAACCAGTGGCCCCAGTGCATCTCCAAGAACACTTTTAGGCATTATTTACCCAGGGCTGAGAGTGAGACTGTATATTGGGAATGACAGAGCCATTTGGGTAGGGTTTTCCTTTTGCTCTCTATTTTCTTGTTTTCCTCAAAATTTTCAAAGAACACTTTTAGACGAACATGTAGAAAAGTTGAATATGAAATAACATTGTGGTTTTAGTCACAATACTAATTCTAAAACTTCAATAGGGGCCTTAAAATCATCATAATCATCACAACTATAAGATACAGTGCTATATTGTGAAACATTCGTTATATTCGAGTTTCCATAAGGGGTATCTCCAAAATTATTATTTACATTATGATACAGTAGGATCTTTTGACTTCATAGATTTTGGAATAATTCCTTCATTTTCTTGTCCTCTAACAGATACAAAATGAGGTCGAAAACAAATTCAGCAGACGACAAGACTAGGAGTTCTGTTTCTATCTTTATTGTTGTGGGATTATGCTATTTTTTCTATATATTGGGTGCTTGGAAAAAGAGTGGTTTTGGAAAGGGTGATAGCATTGCATTGGAAGTCAATAAGCTAACAGACTGTGGAACTTTGTCCACTCTAAATTTTGAGACTCACCACAATGAAGGAGATAACGTTGAACTTTCTGAATCCAAAGCAAAAGTATTTGAACCTTGCAGTGCCAAATACATTGATTACACCCCTTTCCATGACCAAAAGCGAGCTATGAAATTTCCTAGAGATAATATGATATACAGAGAGAGGCATTGCCTACCAGAGGATGAGAAGCTGCACTACCTCATTCCTACTCCAAAAGGATACAAAAATCCATTTCCATGGCCAAAGAGCCATGACTATGTGCCATATGCTAATGTTCCCTACAAGAGTCTCACAGTAGAGAAGGCTGTTCAGAATTGGGTTCAATTTGAAGGCGATGTGTTCAAGTTTCCTGGAGGAGGAACAATGTTTCCTCAAGGTGTAGATAAGTATATTGATGAACTTGCTGAAGTGATACCTATTTCTGATGGTACTGTCAAGGTTGCATTGGACACTGGCTGTGGGGTATGTTTGAAGCATATATCTTGCGAGTCTTGATTCTGCAACACTCTTGTCCATACTGTTGCTCTTTTTGTGGCAACTAGAATGTATAATTTGTGACTGTTTGATATATGCAACTTAGGTGTCATAGTTGAGGCAAGTTCTCTAGTTTTGTACTTGTTTTATTAAGTTAATAAAAGTGTATTTTAATTTTGTAGTAATAAAACCATTACCATGGACAAATCATAATATTTTAACAGAATTGATATCAAAATAAGTGTGTTCTAGTATAACATTGCGCTGCTTGAACTATTCATTTGATTATAAACTGACATCAATCTTTGTCATCATCTACTCTAATAAAATAAAAATAGTCGCTAGACAGTAGGTATAATGCTGTTGTTTTTGCATTTTACAGACTGTTTATGCACTGGTTGCTAGACTTATTATGGAACATAAAATCTGCTGGTAAATATATGCTTAATAATCTTTTGAAAATAATAGAAACTGAACTTGGTCACTTTTTTTCTTATAATGAGAACAGTTGAACATGCAGTTACAAGTACCATTAAATTTAGTTGCAGAAATTTAAGAAAAGAACCACTAGATAGTTCTTATTGACAAGCATTGTTCACACCCACGGTTCTTTGTAGTCAATGCAACTAAAAATGAATCAGACAGTCTCATTAATTTAGTTTCTTTACAAATTGTTTCAAACTCTTTAGGAGGTATGCTATATATGTTGTTTGATCCAACTCTGATGATATTGTTTGTAGATAATATTATTTAGGCATTCATTGGCTGATGTTATGCCATACTGTTTCTGTTATTTCAAACTCTTTAGGAGGTATGCTATATATGTTGTTTGATCCAACTCTGATGATATTGTTTGTAGATAATATTATTTAGGCATTCATTGGCTGATGTTACGCCATACTGTTTCTGTTATTTTTTCAGCTATGAATTGGTATTTTATCCAAGATATCATCTTGATCAAAGCTCTTTGCTTTGCCGAAGACCTCTCCTTGGTAGGCCTATGGTGATGGATACATATCAAGATTATATTCTTGTCAGATATCGTCCATTTGATGTTCATGTTTTCCATGCTCAACTTTTAGGCGAGTTATCGCCCTCTAATTTTCCAGTTTTGCAAGTTTGCACTACACCTAAGCATGCTTCCTTTTAGTGTTTTTGGAACAGTCACTTTCATTTCAAACCTGATTTTTCTCTCTTTTGATTTCTTCAATCTTATTGGTCAGTTTCTTAACTTCCTTTTTCTGCTTTCACTGGATTTTAATATGGTTTAGCCATGAAAGCTATATGCATATTCATAGAGCATGATATCCCTTTAAATATTCTATAATAAAATGACAAACAACTTTCTGCAGTACGGGAAATTTCTATCATGACTACTAAGAAGCATCCCGTGGCTATGTGTTTCATTCCTGATCATCTCCCAAGAGAGGTATTATCAAGTTCTGACAAGACATCAAGCAATAATCATGTAGAACCTGGTTCAGAGACCCTGCATAGACAGTCTAAGAGGTAATTGTTTACTTGTATAATATTGTAACTTGATGGTCATCTATTCTGCTATTTGAATTGGTTGGAAATTTGTTCACAACTATTTTTGCATGGTGATAGATGCTTAATTTTGCGTATGAATGGGGAGCTTTCATTGCTCGACTTGGATGAAGGCAGTGAACATGATCTGACTGATGCAGTAGAACTTTTTTGGGTAACTTCTGGACAGCCAGAGGAAAAAGAAAATCTTGTTAATGAGGTTTCTTGGTTGGACTATGGCCACCGTGGAATGCAGGTGAATAGCCATATGGTTGAAGAGTTTGTGATTTTTTGTATTGGTTTATTGGCTGTAACACCTATTCAGACATTTTCCACTAGATTTATATTTATGTGTTAACAATTCTAGTTTGTATGTTAATTTAGTTTAATGTGTCTGATTCCTCTTGCATTTGCATGTGTATCATTGGAGGTTTGGTATCCTTCTCCGGGATCAGATCCATTTCAGCTACAAGATTTTTTGCAGGTATGCAGATTTATTTTCACTAATTGTTGTTTATAAACAATCATTTATGAAAGGAAGAATTAGGTCCACCAATCATGTGATATTTTTCCAGTTCAAATATAACTTTTGACAGTTAGAACATAAATTTGAGCCTGAGTATTTTCATTCTTGTTTATTTTTGTAGGATACATGTTGTATTTATCCTTTGTGAATGATGATTGCAACCTCATTAACTATACATAGTATGCAAAAATGGAATATTTTTCTCATTATTCTTACCGTTTTTGTATCACAAGCACCAAAGGTGATCTTTAAGAAACCAATAGGAAGTGTGAGTGTGTCTGGGCATAAGTTTGTTGGTTGTCCCATGCCATGTGGTGTGCAAATAACAAGGATCAAGCACATAAATGCCCTTTCAAGGGATGTGGAATATTTAGCTTCTAGGGATGCAACAATTATGGGAAGTCGCAATGGGCATGCTCCCATATTTCTTTGTTACACCTTGAACCGGAAAGGTTATCGAGGGTTCCAAAAAGAGGTTTAGAAATGCCTTAGAAATGCACATTACTTGAAATACCAATTTTGGTCTGCTAGGATTAGTGCAATGCTAATCGAACTGAGCAACACTGTTGTATTTGAGAGACCACAGGATGAAACTTTTGTCCACAAATGGCATCTTGCTTGCCAGGGAAACATTGCCCATGTTAGTGTGATGCCAAATGTAACAATAGAGAAGATAGATGGATTTGTGCATGAGTTGGTTGAGAACCAACCAAGATGGTTTCCAGATGGAAAGGCTGTCACCCCATGCATTGCAAATGAAATTCGCGATGAGAGTTCTGCTTGACTTCAACATAATCATGCTTAAATTATGCAAGGTCACCAAGTTCAGTGGCAGGCATGTAATCGGTGATGAGAATGGTGCTCTCCTTCAACATAAACATGCCAAAATTATGCACGATGGCCAGTTTCAGTGGCAGGTATCTATGCCACTTTTTCTCTCAACTTTTGTTGTCACCAGGTTCAGAGGCAGGCATGTGTGCCATTTTTTTGTCTCAACTCTGCTGCCACTGATGCATTGCCTATTGGATTGTACTGAGTCCGATTTGTAAGAACAAGATCTTCGTGTCACCAGTCCGATCAATGTTTTGAATGTACTGGAAGAGAAAGGTTCTGTTCTATGTCATTACAATATTATTGGTTAAAGTGTAATATCCATGGAAATACTATAAATAATTGGGAATTCTTTTCTATCTATTTTAAATTTTGATAAGCAATATTGGTACATATTCAAGTGGTTATCAAGGCACAATAAAATTTAATGACCTGTTTTAGCAGTTGTATTTATGAATAAACTAGTATTCCCTTTTTAGAAAGACTCCTTACTTAGGTGGTGATGTGGTTAAAATAGCCAGTTTGTCACTCTTCTGATGTTCAACATGTCTCTTATTTTGAAAACACTTTTCTTTTTTGTCTTTTTGGTCAATGGGTTTTCTGGCAATTTTTAACTTGTTTAATTGATGAATAGGATGACTGGAAAAAAGAGTAGCGAGATTTTTTACACAATCTAAGTCATCTGCCAGTGATCCCTAAACAAAATGGTAGTAGAACATCTTCTGGTATAATTCATAGTGCTCGAAGTTCCTCAGTTACAGTAAGCTCCCATCTATTAGAGGGCCCATAAAGTATGGAGTGGTTGAGTTCCAAAAAGCCACTCTTAGAAAGGAAGGCTTCAGCATATGCAGACATGGCGAGGAACCTTAATTCTACAAGGGAACATGGACGGTGGACTACCCTTCAAGGTGACTCAACTGTTAGTTATATTTGGATGTGGGAATACTTAATTTTCATAGATGTTGAATGCTTTAATGCTGAATTCTACTGGGATATTTCAAAAGGGTTACATTCTTCATGTATGGGCTTTCTGATGGGTCAAACTGTTGTAGCATTCCTCTTAATTTATTGTCAATTATTGCCCTGAAGTTTATTGATTTGAAACTCACTGAGCTGAATATTTGAGGGATTTCTATCAATAAATTTTATTTCTGTAAACTTTTTCTGTGTTTCATCCTCAAGTTTCTTAAAATGTTTGAAATTTAAATTGACTAATGTGTATTTAAATCAGGTTTAGGCTTGCTTCTATTGTTGCATGTATATTTTAATATATTGAATGCTATAGAGAAGGAGAGGTAAATGTACGGATTATCATGTCTCTATTTTATGTCCTTGATGTTGCGATTATCTTTATTGGTATGCTTATGAACTCTAAGCATGTCTTAGTAATGAAGTCATATTTCAAAGTGTAAAATATATTGGCATGGAAATTGGTCTTGTACTTTGGGATTTGCTTTCTGAATTTTGTTCCTTACCTTAAGTTTGTGTCAGGTTGCAACATCCTTCAAAGGTGCTTATGAGTCATTAGTCAGTGAGACGTCTGGCCCAAAGTATATTAGCATTCAAAAGATATGGCACTTGCTTCAGGTCATCTCTTTGATATACCTAAGAACTTATTTTATGCTTCAAAGTTCAATTGGTAAGATATATTTTGGATTGTTGTTTGTGTGAATGAAATATCATAATGGCGTGAATAACTTGCTGCATTTTTTTCAGCATTTTCCTGGGTTGCTGCATTGTGATGATTGGCATTTTAGATGTACTGCGAGTCTGAGATAAAATTCATGTTCTCCAATTAAATGTTTTTATGCAGACATTGTTGGGGGAAGATAAAGAAGCACCGAGAAATGTGTCGATAAAAATGGCCATGATCAGTGGAGCAAGATGCCATTTAGAAGCTGGTCATGAGAAATATATACTTGACACTATTTAGAATCATGCTGCCCAAGTCACATATTTTTTCCATAACATAGAAAGCACCTTTTGTATCATTATCGTGTAGTTATTTTTGAAGAATGGAATATCTGTGGACATATATAATACTTCATATGTTTTGTGCATGTGCTCTATGCAATTGGACTTTTTACAGCCTATTTGAAATTAAAACCTTTTAACCATTAAACAATCTAATCTGCTACCTTACTTATTGAAGAATTTTCTCTATTGGTGTTGGAGCTTTGAATTGTTGTTGCATCAGTGAGGATTAGGTACTTTTGATTGGTCGAGGCCTGTAACTTAATATATTTTTGGTAGTCAAGCTACATTTTTCTCCTTGCTATTTGTTACCAAAGTAATAGAGGATTAGGTACTTTGCTATTAGTTGAGGCCTGTAACTTGATATTTTATAGGCAGTCCATCTACATCTTCATCTCTGCTATTTGTTGCAAAAGTGATCCAAACACACAACAAAATGATGAGAAAAGGAGAAAATAGCATCCTCAAGACTATGTATTTATAGTCGCCAAGTTGTAATGAACTTGGAGACTAAAGATAAATATGGATCTTCACCTCATTATGGACTAGCCTAGTATGGACATGGATATGGGAATTGCATTAATCTAAGAGATTTGTGCTAGGCATGAACTCCAAACAGTCAATTCTCCTGACAACTTTGAATATGAATTCCCTTAGTGATGTTTTCAAATGAATATATTGTGAGAATCTAAACTAAATTAAACTGTTTTCTAGAGTAGTTCCTTAGATAGAATTTCGTTAAGACATTCCATAGATGCAACCTGTATATGTTATGATTATGCTCATCTCATTTTCAAAAGCATAGACTTTAATTTGTGCAGACTTGGAAATGTACTGGTTAAAGCATGGATTCTCTACCGAAATACTGTTAAATACCTTCCTTTACATGAAGCTTCCAAGGAAGCCACAAAGCACCTATATGGTATGTTCAAGAAAACTGTAAAAGTCAATATGTACAAATAGCTAACAAGGAATGATTTTGAAGTTCAGTTGTGTCTGTCCATTGAAGTTGAGTTGTGTATGTCCATGATTTTGGGGCCTCATATGTTGTGTTGTACTCATTGATGTGATTTCATGGGAATCGAACTAATATTGATGTGATGTAGTGTTGTTTCCTGCAAGTTTGACCACAATGCGAATTAACTTATAGACATAAAAACCAAGCTTCTCTACTAAAGATAGCCTCTGGTGTTCATTGTCAGAAAAATTGCACAATTAGATTTCGGGTCTATATGTTTTGTGCATGTGGTCTATGCAATTGGAATTTTCACAGCCTATTTGAAATTAAAACCTTTTAACCATTAAACAATCTAATATGTTGCCTTACTTATTGAAGAATTTTCTCTATTGGTGTTGGAGCTTTGAATTGTTGTTGCATTAGTGAGGATTAGGTACTTTTGATTGGTTGAGGCCTGTAACTTAATATATTTTTGGTAGTCAAGCTACATTTTCCTCCTTGCTATTTGTTACCAAAGTAATAGAGGATTAGGTACTTTGCTATTGGTTGAGGCCTGTAACTTGATATTTTATAGTCAATCCATCTACATCTTCATCTCTACTATTTGTTACAAAAGTGATCCAAACACACAGAAAAATGATGAGAAAAGGAGAAAATAGCATCCTCAAGACTGTGTATTTATAGTCGCCGGGTTGTAATGAACTTGGAGACTAAAGATAAATATGGATCTTCACCTCATTATGGACTAGCCTAGTATGGACATGGATATGGGAATTGCATTAATCTGAGAGATTTGTGCCAAGCATGAAATCCAAATAGTCAATTCTCCTGACAACTTTGAATATGAATTCCCTTAGCGATGTTTTCAAATGAATATATTGTGAGAATCTAAACTAAATTAAACTGTTTTCTAGAGTAGTTCCTTAGATAGACTTTCGTTAAGACATTCTATAGATGGAACCTCTATCTGTTATGATTATGCTCATCTCATTTTCAAAAGCATAGACTTTAATTTGTACAGACTTGGAAATGTATTGGTTAAAGCATGGATTCCCTACCAAAATACTGTTAACTACCTTCCTTTACATGAAGCTCCCAAGGAAGCCACAAAGCACCTACATGGTCTGTTCAAGAAAACTGTAAAAGTCAATATGTACAGATAGCTAACAAGGAAAACAAACTCAACGGAATACAAGGGTAGGATGATGGATGTATTGTGCTTATGGCTAAAAAACATTGTTGATTACAAACATGATATCGGACCATTTATTTCATCAGCAAATTTGGTCATTTGATATAGGAAAGTTGAATCCTATCATTTGATAAGTTGTCTGATCTTCATGTAACTATTCGAGTGATGTGATTTTTGAAAGTCCAGTAGTAGGTGACACTTGGTGATTGCTTAAATTTTTATTAGCTTTAGTTATAGGGAAAATTGTGCATAGCTCTCAAGAATTAGTTTATCATAAATACTAGTTACTGGTAAGTTGTAATAGTAATAATTATGTAGTTTGTAGATTGACATCTATCATAAATTTGTTTGAATATCATAATTGTCAAGCAATAACAACTTCTTAAAGGGTGCTAGCTCAATGGTAGAGCACCTGCCTAATTATAGGCAGGAGGTTGGTGGTTCGATTCCTCCGTGCTCTATCATAAATTTGTGACTACAAAAACGACTAAATTCACATACATACAACTATTTGTAGCTAATTTTCCATATCTTAGTCTTATTTAGCTTAGTCATTAATATATTAACATCTAGTAGTTTATTTAGTCGTATATTTGGTCATTAATGGTTGCAATTAGTGACTAAATCAGCAACTAAATCAATGACTAACTCAGTGACTAAATCAATGACTAAATCCGTGAATAAATAAAGGACTAAATCATTAACTATCAATGACTAAAACAATGACTAAATCATTGACTATCAATGAATAAATCATTGTCTATCAATGACTAAATCAATGACTACTAAGTCAAGCTATTAATGACTAGTGAAATACGACTAGCGATAAGATGGTGGAAATTTGCTACTATTAGTCACTGACTCAAAAATAGTCATTTATAGCCTAATTTTAGTCATTTTTTTAGTCATTAATTTTCCATTTTCTACTAGTGTTATAGGATTCCAAATCTTATACCCTTTCATACCATCTTTATAGCCAATAAAGATACACTTCTCATCTTTGTTATCCAACTTGCTTGTTTTTTTCTTTGGAGCATGTACATAAGCATCACAACCAAAAAATTTCAGATGCTTAATAGAGGGTTTCTTACCAGTCCATACCTCTTGTGGAGTTTTATCAATCAATGCTGATGTGGGTGATCGATTTACCAAGTAACATGCTGTCTCCACTACTTCTGCCCAGAATTATTTTCCTATCCCAGCACTGCTTAGCATGCTCCTTGCCTTTTCCATCAACGTCCTATTCATCCTCTCAACAAATCCATTCCCACAGAACTCTCCACCATTATCTGTCCTCAACACCTTTATTTTCTTTTCTGATTGATTTTGTACAAGAGCCTTTAATTCTTTAAACTTGGCAAATACTTCAGATTTCTTTCGAAGGAAATAAATCCATATGTTCCTTGAGAAATCATTTATAAATGAAACATAATACACATATTTTCCTACTGATCGAACAGGAACAGGTCCAAACACATCACTATGTATTAATTCTAGAATTCCCTTTGCTCTTGTATCACTAGATGTAAATCTTACTTGATTTTTTTTCCATATATGCAATGTTCACAGAAATCAAAATCCAGAGTGCAATCAGTGATACCTTCAACCATAGCTTTACCTTGTAATTGTTGAAATATTGTAACTTCGAAGACTATTCTATATGTATCTTTTTGTGGTCCCCGATGATCCTACCAGGAGAAGCACTTGTATTACTTTGTACCCTGATGCTTCTAATCGGAAGAAATAACAAGAGTCATGAGGTAAACCCCTTTAATTGTAAAGGTGGGTCATTAGCACCCCAATGTGGTTACTTGAGCCTACATGTGTAACTCGAGCCTACATGATTAACTCGAGCCTACATGTCGGATCTAATTATTAAAGTGAACGAATGAATATAAATAGAGGTGTGGCGCTCCTCATTTGGACACACACTCTTACTTGTGTAGCGCATTAATGGAGAAGAGAGAAGTAGCTGGAGAAGGAGGAGGATAAGGCTTTGATCTCCTTTCTGGTTTTATCTTTCATCTTTTGGGGCATCTATATTGAGGAAGCTTTTGCTGGGTTTTTCCCTTTAGGGTTTTCCCAGGATAAATCCTTTTGTTCTTTTTGTATGGTTGTTGATCCGAATTTCAAGGGGAATATGGTCTAAATTTGGATGTATGAGTCATAAAAACATTTAATTAGAGGCCACACGCTCTCAGACATCATAAAAGAATTAAACGGAGAGGCCACCCTCTCTCATCCATGGTCATTGACAACTCATGGTTTTGTTTCATGGTATGGCTTCAAGGCACATTGTACCTCTCTCATCCATGGTATTTCACAACCCATGGTTTTGACCCATGGTATTGCCCCAAGGCACATTGTAATAATGTTATAAAAAGGCTCTATGCCTTCTCAATAAGGCATTGAAGGATTATTGGCATCCTACATTTATATTATTTTATTCAGTTATTAAATTATTGGTGCTGAGTATCTTTTTGAGTACAGTTTAAGAGGTTAGGCTCAAAGAACCCTCTTTGAGCCTCACCCCTCCATGTCACATATTTACTCTATGTTTCTCTATGTTATTCTATGCATCAAATGTTAACGATTTTATAACTTTAATTCCCTCCTCTCTCAGCATCCAAGCCTTTCAGGTCTCAGCCCCTAAGATCCGGATCAGTGGTATCAGAGTAGGTGTGCTCTCCATGGGAATGAGGGTTTGAGCATAGTTTGGTTTCAAAGATTTGCAAAGATTTTCAACCTCATTTTGGCACACTCAGAGTCCATTGTTGGGCCATACACTGTAAGCATCATAGTTGGTCCTCAGGCAATATAGGATATCTAAGTTTCAAGAGGAAGTTCCATGATCTCTACAACATCTGATTTTGCTCTACAAACCCTTGGCATCCTTTGTGGTCCTATACAAAATTCAAACAAATTCTGAAAATTTCACAAATAGTTTTATAGTCTCTTCCATAGCTCATTGAAAATATATTTTCTTCATCTAAAATGGGTATTTTTCGGTTTCTCATTTACCTTCCTGGTTTATGAGATATGCTTGTTTGAAGCAACCTATGTTTGTACACAGTGTGACCTCACGTACCGCAACTTCAAACAAGTACCAAGGACTCCAAAAAAAATATCAGAGGCTCTACCATATCTCATTGGAAATATATTTTCGTTAGCTAAAATGGGTATCTCACATTTTTTCATTTGGATCTCTGGTTTAAGAGATATCATTGATTGAAGCAACATGTGTCTAGAAAACTAGTGCGCACGTGTCCCTCGAGATTTGGCAACAATTTTATCATTCCTTGGGCCACCCCAGAGAGATTATTTTATATGGATGAAAATTTATCTTCAATATCTCAAATGGGTCTTCAACAGAATTCAATTTCATCACCTGCATCAAAATATATGAATGGATTTGCAACGAGACATCAACTTCACCAAAGACCATTTTTTTTTTACTTTTATGAAATCCTATTGTAATCATGGTTATGGTTTAACCACACAAAACCCATTTTTATGGGTCAACCACATAAAACCCAAGATTATGGTTAGGGGTCAACCACACAAAACCCACAGTTATGGTTATGGGTCAACCACACAAAACCCACAGTTAGGGGTCAACCACACAAAACCCACAGTTATGGTTATGGGTTAACCACACAAAACCCACGATTAGGGGTCAACCACACAAAACCCACAGTTATGGTTATGGGTCAACTACACAAAACCCATGGTTAGGGGTCAACCACACAAAACCCGCAGTTATGGTTATGGGTCAACCACACAAAACCCACGGTTATGGGTTAACCACAGAAAACCCTTTTCTTCATTGGCAATTGACACACTGTAATCATGGGTCTCTTTTTAGTATGAAATGATGGGGACCATCATTTTCTAAGGGGGGAAGAATGATCCGAATTTTAGGGAGAATATGGTCTAAATTCGGATGTATGAGTCAGAAAAACATTTATGAGAGGCCACACACTCTCAGTCATCATAAAAGCATTAAACAGAGAGGCCACCCTCTCTCATCTATGGTCATTGACAACTCATGGTTTTGTTTCATGGTATGGCTTCAAGGCACATTGTACCTCTCTCATCCATGGTATTTCACAACCCATGGTTTTGACCCATGGTATTTCCCCAAGGTACATTGTAATAATGTTATAAAAAGGCTCTATTCCTTCTCAATAAAGCATGGAAGGATTTTTGGAATCCTATATTTATCTTATTTTATTCAGTTATTAAGTTATTGGTGTTGAGTATCTTTCTGAGTATGGTTTGAGAGATGAGGCTCAAAGAACCCTCTTTGAGCCTCATCCCTCCATGTAACATATTTACTCTATGTTTCTCTATGTTATTCTATGCATCAAATGTTAACAATTTTATAGCTTTAATACCCTCCTCTCTCAGCATCCAAGCCTTTCGAGTCTCAACCCCCAAGATTCGAATCAATTGTGCTTGTCTATCTTTTAGTGATCCTGTTTATATGCTTTTGTTATGAAATTGAAATGAAATACTAATGATCTAGCTTAAGCATATGAAAATTCAACATGGTATCAAAGCCACCCTAAAAGAAGACATTGTGCAGATACAGAAGCTAGGGCTTCTTATTTTTTGGGTCTCTCTCCACAATCGATCAGCAAAAGAAGGCTAGGCTGACTCTCCATTGAAGGGTGCATCTTTCTATCGATGCGGAATTCGATTCCGAGCATTTTTAGTTTTCGATGCGACAAATTAGGGCTTTCCACAGAAGAATAATTTTTGAGTGATCCCGACATAGGATTTCTCTCCTCATAAAAATCGAGGTTTAGAGACCTGGATCAATATTTTTGGTTGGGTGAAACTTTGAGAAAGTCAAACCCTAGTTTGATGCTGAGCTGGAAAACCCCTAAATACTAAAATTGATAAGTTTTGTTACATTTTCTATATCTCTGGATTGGTAAAGTCCCAGAAGATGGAAATTATAGAGGTTGAAGATAAAAGTATTTTGTACACTGTATCCAAAATTTAGCCACAGAATCGCTATATTCGGGGAGATATGATCCCTCCAAGTTAGGGTTCCAGCCTCTTCCAGGATTCATCCCTAAACAAGACACCTAGGGAAAATTACTGTATTTTTGGCTACAAAGGTCCAAATGAAATTTTGGAAGATTTTCCAGAAAGGGAACGGACTGTACTTTCTGTGGTCTGAGTTTTAGACTCAGAATATGAAACAGTGACACATGGAAGTCCGTACAACTTTGTTGTTCTGAACAGTCCTATAATAGGTCACCTTGGGAAAATGATCATAAGTTCCAATTGGTGAAACAAATGCTGTTGAAGCCTATGGTTTTGGAACTAGTACATGTGAGGGTACCTCAGTACAAAGTTTCAAACATAGAGGAGAAGTAATTTCAGAGATAGCACAAAAACAGTATCAGGAATTTCTACAGGAGAAATTGGAAAACTAGGGCTTCCTGTCCTGGGAGGTTCCCTCCACAGTTTTCAGAAAAGGACTACATTGGACAGCTCAGCTTGAAGAGATATATATTTCTATCCAATCATATATGAAAGATTTCAAGTTTTTAAAATTAGGGTTTCTCTGACAAACCCTAGATAAGCCACCTCCGGAACCAGGATGGACACCTCAAATCGGTAAGATCTAATCTTTTGCTATTTCCATTTGAGGTTCTCATAAGCTTGATGATAAGCTTGGTGAAGTTGAAAACTTCCAAGAATGGAAGTATTTGATCTCTCTGAAGAAAATGAATTGGACACCTACATGAGTTGAGAGGTTCCACTTCGAGAGGGAGATGAGGCTCAAAGCCTTACACCAAAAGAACTTGGTCAAGGCCAAGAAGATCATTGCTGATTCAGTCACAGATCAACTTGTACCACAAGTGTCTTCCCTAAATACACCAAAAGAGATGTTTGATTCCTTAACCAAGCTATTTGAAGGAAATAAAATAGATCAGAGGATGACCTTAAGATACAAATTGAAGAGGTAAAAGAAGAAGTGAAGAATGCAAAAGTGGTGATAGCCACCTTGAATGGCCACCCCGGATCATGGGATTCATTCATGCGAGGAATGTGTGCCAGAAGGAAGTGATTACTTTCAGCTGAATCTACTAAGAAGAAGAATCTCAACTCATAATAAGAGAAGAAGAAGATGGGAGCAATTGATGATCAAGCTCTCACCATTTAAAGAAGATCCCTCAAGCAATGAGGAATATGAAGAACTCAATTCTTCAAGAACATCTTATCCATCTTATCATTTGGATAAGAAATGATGATGTCATGAATGAAGAAGATGATGAAGTAGAAGGATCAAGAAGGATTCTATGCATGAAACAAATAAAAGATAAGTATTCAATTGTCATTTCATGATATTGTTTTGTTCTACATTTGATTATATTCAGTTGATGTGTTATGCATGATAGGCTGGTTGCATTAATGACAGTAGTGAGATATGGATGAATGTTGTGTTGGATAAACAGTTGCATGATGCATAAGAATTTTTCGTTATGCATATGTTTTAGTTCTAACCATGCAACTGGTGCATTTGAATTGTAAGGAAAGGTCTTGTACAACCGCCTACAAGAAAAGAGGGATGAGACTTGTTCCGAAGAACAAGTGATGACAATTCAATAAACATGAATCTAAAGCTCCCAGGGTCAGAGACATAATGACAAAGGAAATAGCTTCAGAGATTAGTAGATCCACCTCGGGGGATGAATACCACCATGGATATGAAAGAAGCTATGATCAAAGAGTAACAATTGATCATGAGGAATGATATATTCGATATGGTACTACAAGAACAAGTGTACAAAGCAAGGTTCGTGATTTGCCTCAGAAGGAATAGACTATGACATGACATACTCTATTGACAAGTATATATCAAGCATAGAACCACCTGTATAGAATGAAGAGGGAAGATGATACTCCACTTCAGGGGGAGTGACTACATAAGATATCTGAGTTCGACATGGTACAACATGATGGAAAACTTCCTAATGGATCGAGACTTTACCAAGATTAAAGTGGGTTCCAACCTTCAAGGTTGAATGCAGAATACTAGGATATGTTGATGACCTGACAAAACGAACTCATGGAAGATGTTATGATGAAATAATACTAGAATGATGTTTGGGATATAGTACTCAAACCAGAAAGTAAGAATGTGGTATCTTCCAAATGGATTTGCAAGATAAAATATGTTGCCGATAGAAGTAAGGAAATACGTGTGGCTAGAGGTTTATCTCAGAAAGAGGAAATTGATTATGAAGAGACATTTTCCACAGTAGCACGGTATACTTCGATTAGAGCTATCATGGCACTTCTATTCATGATGAAGTGGTACTTACACCAGATGGATGTGAAAACAGCCTTCCTGAATGGTGTAATTGAAGAAGAAGTATACATAGAACAACCACAAGAATTTGAAGTTGAAGATAGACATACTCATGTATGCAAGTTGAAGAAGGCCCTGTATGGCCTAAAACAAGGTCCTCGAGCTTTGTATGGAAGGATAGATAGTTTCCTAATGAGCATGGGCTTTACCAAGAGTCAAGCTGATCCTAACCTTTACCTCAAGGTTGTAGAATATGCACCCATCATCCTACTACTGTATGTGGATAATCTATTCCTAACAGGGGATGAGAAATAGATTGTAGAATGCAAGAAGAAGCTAGTTGAATAATTTTAGATGAAAGACATTGTATTAATGCATTATTTTCTAGGTCTGGAAGTATGGAAAAATTCAGAAGGAATCTTTCTCAACTAGGGAAAGTATGCAGTAGAGATATTGAAAAGATTCGATATGTTGGAATACAAAGCCATGGCCACACCCATGGATTCCAACCTGAATTTGTTAGCTGATGACTCATTAGAGTTAGTGTATGTGACTCAATATAGACATATTATTGGTTCATTAAATGTATCTAACAAATACTAGACCAGAAATTTGCTTTGATGTGAACACCTTGAGTGAGTATCTAGTTCAACCTAGATGTGTTCACCAAATAGCTGCAAAACATGTGATGAGATATCTGAAAGGGACTATAGACTTTGGTCTATACTATGATGGAAACCATGACTACAGATTGTATGGATATACAAATGCAGATTGGGCTGGAAGTATCTCAGACAGGAAAAGCACATCAGGTAGATACTTTTGTTTGGGGTCTGCTATGAGTTCATGGTTTAGCAGGAAACAGTCCAGTGTTTCTCTTAGCACGGCTGAAGCATAATACATAGCAGATTGCTCTGCTAAGTTATGAAGCCATGTGGCTTCGAAAGCTGATATCAGGTCTCTTTGACCTGAAGATGGATACTACAATGATTCTATGTGATAACCAGAGTTGTTATGATAGAGAACCCTGTGTTCCGTTGTAAAACATAGAAATCTGGTATTTCTACATACAAGATAAGATGCAAATGATGATTTTTCAGTATTTACATATTGAAGATGCAGATGATCGTGATTCAGTATTTCTATACTGAATATAGAGATGATGATGTTTCAGTATTCCCATATTGAAGATATAGATGATGATGATTTCAGTATTCCCATACTGAAGATATAGATGATGTTTGAGTATTTACATAGTGTAGATGCAGATGATGGTGATTATGTATTTCTATACTGAATATAGAGGTGATGATGCTTTCAGTATTTCTATACTGAAGATATAGATGATGATGCTTTCAGTATTCACATACTGGAGATATAGATGGTGATATTCCAGTATTCACATACTGAAGATGTAGATGATGATGTGTTAACCAAGCCTCTATCCCGAATAAAGTTCGAACACTTTTGAGACAAGCTTGGTGTGGTTCAGAAAAACCTTCCCCGAAAGGGGGAGTAGTGATGTTGAAGTGGGATTGTATCATCCCTGGGAACTTTCCCTAAAGTGATCTAGGGACCTCGGTCCTAGAGAATGAAGTGGGATTGTATCATCCCTAGGAACCTACCCTAAAGTGATACGGTGACTTCGGTACTCGAGAACGTGTGTTTATCTCGTAATTCCTAGAGGAAGGATTGTATGAGTTCCATAGATGTGTTGATCCTGTAATTTTGAAAGGAAGGATCGTTAGTAACTCCGTAAAGACCTAAATCCCATAATTCCGAAAGGAAGGATCATTGAATTGATCCCGTAATTCCAATAGGAAGGATTGTCTGAGTTCCACAGATGTGTCGATCCCATAATTCCGAAAGGAAGGATCGTTAGTAACTTCGTAAAGACCTAAATCCCGTAATTCTGAAAGGAGGGATCATTGGTAGCTCCGTAAAGACTTGATCCCGTAATTCCAACAGGAAGGATTGTCTAAGTTCCACAGATGTGTTGATCTCGTAATTCCAATAGGAAGCATTGTCTGAGTCCCACAAATGTGATGATCCCGTAATTTCGAAAGGAAGGATCATTAGTAACTCCGTAAAGACCTAAATCCCGTAATTCCTAAAGGAAGGATCATTAGTAGCTCCATAAAGACTTGATCCCATAATTTCGAAAGGAAGGATCGTCTGAGCTCCACAGATGTGTTGATCCCGTAATTCTGAAAGGAAGGATCATTGGTAACTCTATAAAGACCTAAATCCCGTAATTCCGAAAGGAAGGATCATGTCGATGTTTTGATGATGATGTTTCTAATCAAAATATCACAGTGTGATGATGATGATGTTTTGATATTTTGATGATGATGTTTCTGATCGAAAGATCAGAGTGTGATGATGATGATGTGTTGATGTTTTGATGATGATGTTTCTGATCGAAAGATCAGAGTGTGATGATGATGATGTTTTGATATTTTGATGATGATGTTTATGATCAAAAGATCAGAGTGTGATGATGATGATGTTTCAGATCTAAAAATGTGCTGAATATGTTGTTTTTGATCGAAAGGTCAAAATGTTGAAAATGTTGTTGGTGATCGAAAGGTCAAAATGCTGAAGATGTTGTTGCTGATCGAAAGGTCAAAGTGCTAAAGATGTTGCTGATAGAAAGGTCAAAGTGTTGAAGATGTTGCTGATCGAAACGTCAAAGTGCTGAAGATGTTGTCGATCAAAAGGTCAAAGTGCTGAAGATATTGTTGATGATTGAAAGGTCAAAGTGCTGAAGATGTTTCTGATCAAAAGGTCAAAGTGCTGAAGATGTTGCTGATCGAAAGGTCAAAGTGCTGAAGATATTGTTGATGATCGAAAGGTCAAAGTGCTGAAGATGTTGATGCTGATCAAAGAGTTGATGTCATTGAATATTGAAGATGAAGACTATATGTTGTTGAAAAGCTTCCAATGATTTATAGATGTGTTACCCTGATGATGTTGATGATGTCTTGTATCTCTCTCCTACCATTGTTGTTATTGATGTTGTTATAGAATACCCTTCTCGTTAAGGGGGAGTGTTGAAATATTGTAACTTCGAAGACTATTCTATATGTATCTTTTTGTGGTCCCCAATGATCCTACCAAGAGAACCACTTGTATTACTTTGTACCCCGATGTTTCTTATCGGAAGAACTAACAAGAGTCATGAGGTAAACCCCTCTAATTGTAAAGGTGGGTCATTAGCACCCCAGTATGGTTACTTGAGCCTACATGTGTAACTCAAGCCTACATGATTAACTCGAGCCTACATGTTGGATCTAATTATTAAAGTGAACAGATGAATATAAATAGCAGTGTGGCACTCCTCATTTGGACACACACTCTCACTTGTGTAGCGCATTAGTGGAGAAGAGAGAAGTAGATGGAGAAGGAGGAGGATCAGGATTTGATCTCCTTTTTGGTTTTATCTTTTATCTTTTGGGGCATCTATATTGAGGAAGCTTTTGCTGGGTTTTTCCCTTTAGGGTTTTCCCAGGATAAATCTTTGTGTTGTTTTTGTATGGTTGTGCTTGTCTATCTTTCAGTGATCCTATTTATATGCTTTTGTTATGAAATTGAAATGAAATACTAATGATCTAGCTTAAGCATTTGAAAATTCAACAATAATTCTTGAAATCCCTTTTCTCCGATATTGCCCATTCTTTGATGCCAAAGCATTGTCTTTCCTCCTTATGCAGTCAGGGTTTTGTCATCTTTACCTCCTTCCTCTAGCACAACAGAATTGTTACATTCATCAATGATGGTTTTTCCCAATAGTTTGTACAGAGTTCCATACCGAACTCCCCTCATGAATACCATTGATCCTCGAACCATTTTTCAACCACCATCTCCACACATAGTCTTTACACCTGCAACATCCATCTTTCCGACAGATATCAAGTTTCTTGCTAGATTCGGAATGTGTAGCACTCCAGGGAAATTTCTAATCCTTCCATCCTTCAGTTTTAGCTTGACTCTGCCACGTCCAATGATACTGGCTAGTGAATCATCTCCCAAGTACACATATCCTCCATCGTACTTTTCATATTCATAGAACCACTCCCTATGAGGGGTCATATGACATGATGCACCTGAGTCAATCAGCCATGTATAACGTCCTGAAGGATTACCGGTGGAAGCTAGATACACATCCCCTCTTTCTTTTGAGGAGTTCTTCACCTCTATGGAAGGGGTATCCTCATATCCCTTTACTTTCTCAACATTATTAGATCTGTAATCCTTTTTATAGTTCCCGGCTTTACCGCATTTCCAACACTTCCTTACTCCTTTTCCTTGGGATTTAGATCTACCCTTAGATTTAGATCTCCCCCCGGATCCTTTATTTGTGTTTCTCTCCTGGGGGAGACCTCTCACAGATAAGGCATCCATGCTATTATTATCCATGGTTTTCTGCCTCATCTCTTCTGATAGTAGGGATGATACAATTTCATCAAATTTTAAGGTCACCTTGCTAGAACTACCTATTCCAACAATTAGGTTGTCCCAGGAATCCAACAAAGAACACAATAATGTAATACATTTATCTGCTTTAGCAATTTGAATACCAACATAGGTTATCTGAATTACCAGAGTATTGTAGACATTCAAATGCTCTGTTACAGTGTCGTTCTTGTCCATTCTGAGCTGAAACAACTTCTTTTGCTGAAACAACTTGTTCACAAGGGATTTTGATTGATACAAACTCCCTAGTTTTTCCCATATCTTTACTGCACTATCTTCACCAGATGCGTTCAACAACACAGAGTCTGATAATCACAATCATATTGTACTCCTCACCCTTCTTTCTAATTTATCCCAATCTTCTTGTGACGTTGCAGTGGGTTTCATACCTGGATCCACAGCAATCCACTGTTCTCGATCTACTAGAAGATCCTCCATTTTGAGCTTCCATAGCTCAAAATTTTGGCTGTTAAATTTCTCGATCTCGATTCTTGAAGTGCTCGCCATTCTCTTTCAATGCACAAATCAACACTGCAAATCTCCCAATGAACCCAGGTTTATCACAGACCCAAGATATATCAACTGCGTCGAACCCTTAGCAGCAAAGGCATCCCCCTGATGCCAAAATCGAGCTCTAATACCACATGTAATTTTTAAACATGTGTAGAGAAGCGAAGCATACAGATTCTTTTAAGCAAAATAAAGATCACAACACATCATTCACACATAAACACAGAGATTTACCCTGGAAACCCTTAACCGGAAAAACCAGAAAACTTTGGAACCACACCTCCTATTTTCTCTTCATTACATTATGAGATCCTCACAGTACAAAATATAGGTATTCCGCAACATCCAAATACCCTAATCCATTAACCCGGATTAGAAAAAGACTCCAATCCCTTAACCAGGATTAAGTTACATATTTTTAGACAACTTCTAAAAATAGCCACAAACAACTATAAAATATGGCCTTTGGGATCACCGAGCTGCAGCGTTGACATGTGCACCTCCCCTCCATATGCACATGCAAAGAATATAACATATACCCAACATAAGATACCTAGTAATTTTCATAATGGTGCATTATTTGTTATACTTTTTTAGTTGTTACTAGGATCTTATTGATTTGAGTCTTTATCTATGGAGAATGATCTTGTTTGTTGGCCTAGAAAGTTATAGAACCTTCCTCCACTCATACTAGAGCCTCCACCACCACCCTAATGGCAACAAATAAACACAAGTGGCTCTTTTGAGCCAACTAGAAAAAGTGACATTCATGGGGAACCTAATCTCATAAGGCCTCATACACCTTATTATCTCACAACAAGGGTTGAATATTTAGAAGCTGAAGGATTTTTAATACCTTTTAACTCACCTTTAACTAGACCCCACAATCTAGTATTAACATAGGTAACTAATTTTGGTGAATCTAGGTTAATTAAATAGAGTATCACATATGGTTTAATTATAGATAATATAGGAGAATGATCGAGAGATATTTTTACTCCTACATCATCTACTATGTATGGATGTTTCTCTCCTCCTTATGTTAGTGTACATATATCTAGTATAATACATTAAACTTCTTCCCTAGTTGTATCTTTTATCTTTAGTTCAATATCTGCAGGGCCACCTGGCACTCAAGTTGTTAGCACTTCTATAGCGTTTAGATTTACCATTGGGTTATGTCATGTAACTATCACCTGAATCCTTATCATTCTGTTTACATCATCCCCTCTTTTTCAGAATTTCCATAATGGTCCTATTAGTTTTTCTCCATTTGTTCAAGGATTCCCTTGGTTTGGGGGGCATATTCCTCCTTCTGCTCTTGTTTTAGGCTCCATGCCTGCTCACTCTAGTGTACCTTTATACATCACAATCCATTTACAAGTTTTAGTTTTCAACCGATTAATGTTCAAACATCAATTCTACCTATAGGGAGTGCTCCTTTTTCATTTTTTGGTGGAGGAGGTAGTACTATTTTTCCTTCAACTGTTGTTTTAGTTGGAGGAAGTCATTATCAACTTTAGTGGAGTGGTTCCTAGGGAGAAATACTCTTGCTTATGGGTGGACTCCTTTTCATAATGATTTCACTTTATAGATGATGGATTGAGGAGACCATGACCAACCTTATGGGAACTTTGGTTTCGGGAATCCTCCCCCCAATCTCCTGAATCACATGTTTCTTCATCTCAACCCCATTCACCATTTTTGGAAACTTTTAATTTACCACATCTTTTAGAATGTATGAATTATTTTATTTGTCATTATCCAACTTCGCCTCCCATCCCATCCAAAGTTCCCTCAGACATTCCAAAGTTTGAAGGAAGATCTTGAATGATGACTCTATACAAATGAGACTCGTTCAGAAAATTGTAATTGGTGTAGCAACTAAGTGGTACATCAAATTTCCATATAATACTTACCATCATTATAATGATTTAGTGACATTATTTCTCAATCATTTCCAACTTCCTGTTCGGTATGACATCACTAGAGACCTTCTACATCCCTCTAGGAAGAACAAAGCCACACATATTTCTGACCATATTTAGGAGTGGAAAAGAAGGAAAATAATGATTAAGGCTAATATACCTTCAAAGTTTTTATTAGAGTGGTTCTTAAAATCACTTCTATCATACATATCCAAAGATATTTTTACTTCAGGGTTCACCACGAAGGAAGAATCCATTCTTAGATCCTATAAAATTGAATTTATTTATGCGTGGTCTAGGATCTTATATTAGATTATTCCTGATGCACCATGATCAAATATTGATCCTACAATTCCTAAACCTAGACTACATGCTGATGAAATTGTTGGTTCCATTGGTACATCTACTATAGAAGCTTTAGATAACAAAATACAAGAGTTATCCATTAAGAATTATATGGTAGATGAAACTACGAGTTCCACTCCATCTTCTAAAACAACTATTGTACATAATGTACAGTTTGATAAAAAAGGGTACTCAGAAACCACATGGTAAGAAGAACAAGGGAAAGAAGGGGGAAGGTAGTCAAAATAAGCTTTAATCCACTGATAATGCTGAGTGGGGCAAGAAATAATGGGAGAAACTGAAATGTCCTTATAATATTTGTATCAAAGATCACTTAACCTATCAATTCCCTTTAATGGAACAAGCCCAAAAGTTGTTACAACAACAACAACCTGTCATTCTAAAGGATCAGTTAACTTCTAGTGTTTTGAACGCTGCTAGGGGAACCTAAAGTGTCTTAGAATATGATCAATCATACATTAATATGGCTCGCTCAAACACATTATTGCAAACTAGAACCAATATTTATAGACCAAAATCATCACAAAAAGATAAATATATTACTAAAACACAAACTCATCTTTAGATTAAGAAGTTGTCAGACCCAATGCTTCAGTGGGATTCAGATAATCCTAATGTGAGTATTGCTCCCAACTATTATATTCTGGAAGAATTATCCTAAACACCATGTGTGATGTCTACTTTGGAAGTTTTATAAAGTTGTCTTCACAACATAATGAACATTTGGAAACTATAGGAAGTATCAATTCCACTAACCTGTTGGTGAAGTTTGAAATGTATGATGTCAAACCTTGTTTGTTGTATCACATTTCCTTTCATATCGAAGCAGTTGATGGTACTAATACTATTGGAGGAACTGTTGTATATGAAGGTGTGTCTCTGTTCATTATGGTTTTTTTGTGTTGGCAAGCTTTAGGCTCTCCTTAGTTAGTTCTTTCTATGACTCTACATACTACTTTTGATGGAAGATATTTCCCTCCTCGTGGCATTTTTCTTTCTTTTGATATCCAGTTAGTATGAAAATTAGCTTCAGTAGAAGTTTGGGTAGTGGATGCTCTTAATAATTATAACTTGTTATTAGGAAGGAGTTGGAATTATGCCATGCAAGACATTCCACCATTCGTTTTTTGGGTGTTAATGTTTCCTCATGAATGAAGGATTGTTATAGTTGATCCATTGTGTTTCACCCATAAAAGTAACAAGGCCTCTTTTGAATCAAACATTCCTATGATTGCTCAAACACACCCATCTTGTTAAAAATTGGGAGTAGGAATTTCTTCATCTCTTATGGGAACATTTGATTTTCCTTCTCTTGTTAACTATATTGGTTCAACTAGAATTTAGTGTCGTCAGACCAATGAACACTTGTATCCCTTATGTTCAATTTCTACTAAGAAGAAGCATCTGCACTCATGCTTACCTTCTTAGGATTTGGTCCCAATAGTTGACCAAGTGGTTAGCTCATTGCGAACGTTGGGGCTTGCTCTTCACCCTAGTGATCCAATTAAATTTTTATATAGGTCTTCCATATGGGATGATATACTTTCTTCAGCTGAAGTTTTCCTAGAGTTTATTATATAGTCTAACATTCCTTTGGTTGTTGACCTAATTGCAACTAAATCCAGGCCAAAATTTCCTGTTGAGTTTGATCTTACTAATGTTTGATCCTTTGATGTTTGTACTTTTGAGTCTTTGAAATCTCCCATAGAGAAAAAAATCTTGTGTTCCTACTGAGTTTGATTATGTTTGTATAATTTTTTACTCTTGCGATGTTGAGTATGTTCCTGTAGACTCCATCACCTCTTTCAACTTTTTATTCCTCTTGAGTTTGATTTTGGTGATTGTAAAACCTCAAGACTTATATATATAGAGTATTTATCAATTATCTCTTCCTTAATTATGTTGTTATAGCCAAAATCATCACTTCTTCATTCGTGACAACACTTACTTGTTTGGTCTCATAACGACACTTCCATTATGACACTTCATGAAGGCTATTGTCATTCACCTAAAGGATAGTCGTGGATGGAAGGGACATACCAATAATTTTGTAGCATCATTTTACCTCTTTTATAGTCCATTGAATGCAAAGGATGCTAAGGAACAAGTTTCCAGACCAAACCAATTCTTGAAAAACCCTTGGAAAAACCCTAAAAAATGTATTTTTTCAAAAATCCAAGTTGTAAGTGTTGTACCTGCATTTTTTACTTTGCATACATGGATTGTCAATGTTGCACCTACGTATACCCTCAGAAATAAAATAAAATAAATATTAAAAATTTGAATTTTGGGTGTTTGGGTGGCTTTAGAACTTCCTCTTGAGTTGTGACTGCTCCTTCCTCGACCCTAACTCTTTAGTTTGATATATAAGAGAGGGAGAGTTTACCATGAATGGGGATTAGCCTTTGGTATTGTTATGTTGGATGAATTTGGACTCTCATCCCCCTCACCTATTCTCTAATTGTCACCCATCCTTGTTATAGAGCTTAGAGGTTGAGAATCTTGGAGGAGAGAAGCATGAGATACAAATCAAATGTTTCATGAGGAGAAGGTATACCTTGTAATTCTTCCATTGATTAATAAATATTTGATGTTATTCCCTTTCCAAATCATTGTTCAATAGATGTTTGTATATCAGTTTTTTATTGCATGTTAGTTAGGGATTCATGTCATTTTGACTATAATTATCTTACATGTAGTCAAATTGGTTTGAGGAAAGTTTGAATTTGTTTTATAGGTTCCTTGATTGGAGAGAAAGAGGAGAGATAAAGAGAAATATTAGATCAACCTCGAGTTCATAAGGTATGAACACTCCTAACCCTTGTACCCTTGTTTATATTTATACTTGTAGAATGTTATATATGAGTCTGTAAACCCCTAGTATTTTAGTGTCCTCAACCCCAACCATAGGATACATTCCATAGCAACATATGCCTCTTGTTGAAGATAATGAAGTTGAAAATATTTTTACCAAACTGACCTATATGAGATTTTTTTTTTCAATATAATATTGGTATTGTTGTTTCTTGGAGATAGGATTTTTAATTGGATTCATGGTTTCTTACGAGTCCTTTTTTAAATATTCGTCGATTTTGTTAGGTATATTTAAAAATTTTGGCATATATTTTTAGGCCTCCCTTTTGTTACGATGCATTTCAGCCTTGTGAATATGAATTTGTCATAGGGTCGAACCTATTGTACATTGGTGGTGTTTGTGTCAGAAATTGTTACTAAGGCTAGGGTAACAAGCCAACACAATCTCAAGAGTAAAAACTCAATTCAAACTAGGGTTTAGGGTTTTGTTTATGTGTTTTTGGTTGTAAGCTTCAAGATCATACAGGGAATACATTTAGAGTAAAAGCAACAACTAAATCACATACATAAACTGATATAAGATGCCCAAACATATCACAAAAATCCAACAAAGGTACTATGTTGTGGTTCATACATTAAAAGATAAGCATTACCAGAAAAATACATTAATTAGCAATGAAATTACCATTCAAGAAGCAAAACATGCTCAATAACAAAGCCAACATAGACAAAATGTAGGGGAAAGAGTCATATGTCACATTATTTCATCAGAAAATGTATATAAGAGTTACAGTACCAGTTCTCTGAATAAGTCTGATAGTACAAGCAGCTAGCAGACCTCCTGATGCTCCCAAAATCCAGAACCTTTACAATGACTTGCTAACTCTTCTAAATAGACATCATCTCAAAATCAGTTAGGTTTCTCTTTCTAACTGCTCCCATCGAATTACCAAGGAGAGTAAAGTCAAAAATTACTTTTACAAAAATTACAAGTTGCTAAAAATAGCAAACTCTTAACCAAAAACAAAATATTTATCTTAAATAACCACTAACTACAAACTGCCTTAGATCTCCTTCGCTGCCTCCACAAGAAGAGATATACCATCTAGACCTCGAGCCCTTTTCTTAGCTCTTTTATCCTTTTTCTCCATAGCAGTTACCCTTTTCTGCAAGTCTTCATTTTCCTGTTGTAGATGATCAACAGTCTTCTCCAGCTTTGCACAGTACCTGTCAGCAACTCTTTTCCTGCTAAGGACTTCCTTAGAAACTTCTGACAGCTCCAAAAAATGCTTATGCATATCCTGCAACTTCTCTACCAGCCCTTTATTAACTTTGAATAATCCATCATTCGTTTCTTGCAGGTGCTTTATGTGTTCCCTGTATCTCTGAATACTTTCCTGTACATTCTCTTCATCAAAATTTGGGATCTCTGATATATTTTCCTCCTGCATTAAAAGATCTGAAAAATCATCATGAACAACTGATTCTACTAAATATCCTGCTTTCCTGAGAATATCTTGATCCTCTTCATCCAATTTATGATCTCCAAAAGCATCTTCCTTTGCTGTATCTTCTTCTTGCTGCTTGGTAAGTCTAGCTTTAATTTCAGCAATTATTTCAAATAATTCAGACCTAGGCTGTTCACTTTCTCCTACTAACTGTGGTCTTTTTGTCTCTGCAGGTTGGGAAGAGGAGGAAGGCTTGACAGTTCTCTTTCCCTTACCTTTACTGCTCTTTTTAACCATTTCTATTTCTTCACTGGAGGAAAACTCAATCACCACAGCTTCCTGTCTGGCTAGTTTAGGGTTGAGTAACTTTTTCATGATCCATCTTAACTTATTAGTAAGTCTAGTCTTGGGATTTCTATATGGAGCTACATTCTTCCTTTTCTTTTTCCTAGATTTGGCTGATTTTACCCTTGAGGTAGGAAAGTCTCCACATGCTTCTGTACTTGACTCTGTCACAACAATCTGCTGTTCATCCTCCAATAAATAACCTTCATCTTCAGATAATATGGTAAGAGGGATCCTTTGTTTAGTTTGTAATTCCTCTTTAGGAGTAGCAGCTCTCTCTTTATCAATAGTCCCAGCTTGTTCAGAATGTGTTACTGGTGGTAAATTTAGACAAGGCTGCACTTCTTCACCTGCAAACATTGAGTACTTGTTTCTCATGAAATCTGAAGCTACTTTGAGCTGACTGTCATCCTTTACTTGTTCTACTACCTGCTCTGTCACTTTCTTGGCTTTAACCTCATCTTTACTTGTAGACTTGACTGAATGACCCAACTTTTTGATCATTACCTTCCCCTTATCAGTCTGCCTTTTAGGCTGCTGATCTTCTTTTTGAGGATGAACATCTGATCAAAACAAAAAGAAATCCCAAGTCCTTCCCTCATGCTGCAACACTGTGGTGATAATCAGTTTGATGAGGCCATGGTGAAAAAGTGACTGGGAGGTGTGATCATCCTGCTGCTTTATCTTGCTTGACATCTTTTGCAGGCTTTTTAAGAAAAATAAGGGCAAGTTCATTTTAGACACTCCTACTATGTGCTGCAGGAACCTGAAGTGGTATTTAAAGACAAATGAATATCTGGCTTCACAGGTCACATAACTTTGAAGTATCCTTATGGGCTCAATCCACTCCTTCCTGAAATTTTGAATGAGGATACCCTTGCTCCAGTCAGGAGTCACATTAGGCAATAAGCATCTTTGAGGTTCAAACTCAAAAGGTGATTTTTTAAACCAGTGCTCTCCCTCATTGTTGATCTCAGTAGCTTCTGCTATTAACTCCACAGTTAGCTTGAACTTCAAAGCATCCATCATGATCATATATTCTTTAAGTCCCTTGGAAAACTTGCAGGATACCTGAGTATTGAAACCATCAATCTTCTTGAAAAAATTCAACCAACCTGCCTGCTGAAACAGTTCTGTACAGTCAGGAAGCTTCTGAACCCAGGTTAGGTATGTGGGCTCATCCCTGTTGACCTTTCCACTTTTTCCCATATTCTCCTTTCAGCAGATAGAAACAATCTGGCTTGAGGTTTCAGAAATGTTTTAAAAACTGGTTTGCTGTTAATATGCTATGTACCCTTGTACAGGCCTACAATGTCAATTTTCCTTTGTCTCAACCATAAAATTAGGGTTTTGGATAGACACACTGTGAGACCGGATCAAACATACATGAAAACTGTCATAAGAACAATATGGGTCTGCTTAAACTTCAAACTGCACCATTAGGCATAATGTCGAACTGTTTTAGAATATCAGTCACTCAAATTCCTCGTTTTAGGGTTTAAGAAAAACAGTATGATGTGTCTTCAAACATAAACTCCATCCTTATTACAAACTGGTTTGAAACATTCAAAATAGCACTGCAATGTCCAGAATATTCAATGCCATGGAAAACTGTCAGTAAATATGGCTGTTTTATATCAATGTTTCACTTAAATCTCTGCAACAAAACAGCATCAAAACAGCTTCAATCCTCAAATCCTAAATCTTCCACTGCTTCATATTTGCAACATAACATCACCCATAGGCTCCTTAGACGAAGTAGAGACTAACAGCATGAAAGGAGAGAACAAAAACACCAGTGTTTGCAAGATATTCACCCTAGCCACAAAATATCATCAAATCCTGTACATAACAGTCAACATATCCTCCAGTCATTTGAACATTGTTTTCCAAGCGAGTGATTTCATAAGTCATGACAATTCCAATAGTTTTTCAAACCACTCGAATAAATCACAAAACACCTTCTGTGTGAAACATGAGCATAACCAGCCAATCTATAAATCTTCTGCATACTGTTTCCTGTAATTTCTGGTTTATACTGGCATTAGGTCAGAGACAAACTCCATTCAATTAGCTCATTACAATCACCATGCATCATCACCAGAGTTTCGGATGTATGGGAGAACAAATTATATACTATCTTTGTTCAAACAGTCACTAAAATTTCACAGGCTGTATGCTTTAAGTTCAAAGCCTCTTTGCTGCTCTGTTCCTGCAAATTCCTTACAATAGCTTCTGATAACTATTTCTGTGGTGAAAAAGTTATTTTATGTCCCATTCTATCATCTTAACCAGGCAATTTCTCCAGATAACCGCGCAGCAAGAAAAACTCAAATTTTTGAGTTATAAGGGTTTTGAAGCAAAGAACCTACCAATTTTTAACTGTCGTGGCTTAAAGCTCTATTTTAAGGTAGCAACGGTCTCTCCTCAGGTATACAAGAGTCTCCAGATCATCTTCTTAACCACAAACGAGAGAATTAAGAGGCCCTAATTTTCTGCTGACATTAAAAATGTTGTCTTCTCTTCACAGGAACACGATCCACTTCTTTAGCGTTTTGAATCTTCTCCACGAACTCTCCTCTCCTATAATAATGCATGTAGAACGAGAAACTTGACAGCTTTAGCCGAGATTTGCTGATCTTGTCCAACTGATTCCACGTTTTTAGCAATGATGAACTTGCTTTGGCTGCGTGACTGATAACTGCTAAAATACGTGTTTAACTGCAGTCACACGTGTTAAAACACCTTGCAAAATACAATCAATCACTTCCAGATGAAAACCATGATGAAAATTTACAAAAATATTGGAAAAACAAAGGGCCGCGATATTCTTGTAGCGCGCCCTTTGTTAAATTTTCCACCAGTGCTACAAGAATAATTGCTAAGCCAAATTTTCACAGTTTTGCAACTTTTTGCCAATTTGTCGAAGGTTTTGAAAGCTGCTAGGTTTAGAAAATAGGTTTAACTAGTCTCTCAACACATTAATGAATAAACCTTTGAACATAAGACTTTCTTTACCCCTTTTAAAACATAAAAAGACCATCAAAAATCAAATAAAATCTAAAAAGATTGTGTTCAAAACCTATTCAATCAACAATAGAGTTTCTAAGGAGACCAAAACTGAAAATTAAAACCAAAAATTTAACTGAGGTAGATTAAAAAAAACAAACCAAACTGGAGAAAATAAACCAAAAATTGAAGGAAAAATTTACTGACTCAACATCTAGCTCCAGCTGCGGGATGAAGTCCTCCCTGCGAGGCTTCAAGAACCTGTAGACTAGTGCCTTCTGTCCTTTATTCACCTATCTGAAAACTTCCATTGGGATATGGAGTCTTTATTCAACCTCACTCACACCGGTATGTACAATGAAGAGTGAAAATGATCTCATAAACTGTAGAAATGTTTGAGGAATCGCCCATTGACAGGGCTGAGCAATTCCTCACCTTCCAAGGACTGCAATATGAATGTATTATTTTCCAAAACTTTAGCTATCAGAAAGGGGCCAAACCACAGATTATCAAATTTTCCATGCTTACCTTTCTGTTCCTTTCTTGCATCCCATCTTAACACTAACTCACCTTCTGAAAATGTATGCTCTTTAATTCTTTTGTCAAACCTGTTTTTTACCTTAGCTCTGTACAGCTGAGCTTCTTTGTCCACTTTCTCTCTATGCTGCTGCAAATCTATCATATCAAAAATCCTCCTTTGCATGTCATCAGGCTCCTCTTGAGAGTTTTGGAGGAATTTCATCACCGGAATTCCTAACTGAACAGGGAACACTGCCTCTGTACCATATACTAACTGAAAAGGTGAAGTACCAATGGCCTGTTTTACTATAATTCTGTCTGCCCACAATGCATATTTCAGCATTGAATCCCAAGATATTTTGTTATGTTTCAGTAATTTCTTAATGCTTTGAATGACATTCTTGTTGGATGATTCAGCTTGGCCATTTCCCTGAGGGTAATAGGGAGTTGAATGTTTCAAAACAATGCCATTTTTTTCATAGAAAGCCACCATTGCTTTAGATTTGAATGCTTTGGCATTATCAGTTATTAATCTGTGTGGACAACCAAATCTGCTCAAGATATTGTCTTCAATGAACTCTATAATCACCTTATCTGTAGCATTCCTTGTAGGAATTGCTTCCACCCACTTTGTAAAGAAATCTGTGGCAGTCAAAATCCAATGATGCTATCCAGAAGATGCTGGATTGATCTCTCCAATAAAATCCATACCCCATTGCTGAAAAGGGGCATCGACTGCAATAGGATTTAATGGCAAAGGCACTAATTTCTGTTTACCTACAAATTTCTGACAGGGTATGCAAGCTCTCACCTGCTGGTAAACATCTGAGAAGAGGGAGGGCCAATAGTATCCAGCTCTCAAGATTTTGTAAGCTGTGGTTTTCCAATATTTATGCCCTCCACAAGCTCCTTCATGAGATTCTGAAATTACTTCCCCTATCTCAGCTTGATCCAAGCACCTTAATAAGATACCTCCGGGGTCTTTCCAAAACAATTGATCCTCCAGCAAACAATATTTAGTAGCTTTCAGTTTCAGAGACCTAGCAGCCTTCCTATCTAAGTGATCAGGGCATTGCAAAAATAATAGGAAATAAACAATATCAGCATACCAGTCTGAAGATGAATAAGAGTCCATGATCTTTTCTTTTTCAAGTGTTGCCTGCTCTTCTTCATGAATACTATCTTCAACCATGATATGCAGACCTAATGCTTGACAATTTGAATCAGCCAGCAGTTTGGCCAATCCTTGTCCTTTGACCAGCTTTGTAGGTCTAATTTCCACCTCATATTCCATAATATTAGCAATCCACTTTCCCCTCTTTCCTTCACTGTCAGGCTGGGTCAGAACATCTTTCACTGCTGCATTTGGAACAAATGAAATCACCTTTGAATGAAGAATATAAATTCTGAAAAATTTTAGAGCTTTTACCAGAGCATAGGCTTGTTTTTCCAGAATGTTGTACTTCAGTTCAGAATCCCTAAGAGTCTTACTGAAAAAGGCAATGGGCTGCTCTAATCCTTCCTTGTTTTTCTGAAGTAGGACAACTGCAATTGTATCTACTGAAGCAAAAGAAAAAGTAAAGAACTCCTTGGTAAAATCAGGACTTACCAGAACAGGTGCTTCAGTTAGAGCCACCTTAATTTTTTCAAAAGCTACCTTTGCTTCAACAGTCCATTTAACCTCTTGGTCCTTCTTTAACATTGCTGTGATTTGTTTAATGGTCTCAGCAAAATTAGGAATGAACCACCGCAGAAAATTTATCTTGCCAACAAATGATTGCACATCCTTTTTGATCCTGGGCAAACTGATCTTTAGTATTGCTTTGACTCTCTCAGGGTCAATTCTAATGCCATCAGCAGACACCAAATGACCCAACAGTCTGCCTTCTTGCACAGCAAAATGAGATTTCTTGGGGTTTAAAGACAGTCCAAATTTTCTGCATTTATGAAAAGTTTGCCTTAAATGTTTTAAGTGCTCATCATCAGACTGTGAGAACATAGTAATGTCATCTAAATAAATGACAACAAACTTATCTTTCTCACCTACAAATGCAATGTCCATTGCCCTCTGGAAGGTTGCTCCAGCATTCATCAGACCGAAGGGCATCTTGTCATACATGAAGGTTCCCCAAGGGGTGGTAAATGCTGTCTTTTCTCTGTCATCAGGGTGCATGGAAACCTGATTGTACCCTGAAAATCCATCCACCATGGAAATCCTCTGTGCCCCCACAACCTATTGTAAGACCTGTTCAATCTTTGGCAAAGGATAATTGTCTTTTAATGAAGACCTGTTAAGGTTCCTGAAATCAACACACAATCTAATCTCCCCATTCTTTTTTTTTACAGGTACAAGATTTGCAACCCAGGAAGAGTACCTGAGAGGCACTATTATCTTGGCATTCAGTAACTTTTTAATCTCTTTTTCAATCACAAGGAATAAGGCTGGATTTATCCTTCTCAATTTCTGTCAGAAAGGCTTGACATTGGGCTTCAAGGGAACCTTATGCTGAATAATTGCTGTGTCATAGGTTTTTAATTCTTCATAGGACCATGCAAATACATCCACATATTCTTTCAAAAGCTTAATATATCTTCTCCTTTGTTCAGCGGACAGAGATTTAGAAATTTTTACCATTCTTGGGTTTTCTGCAGTACCAATATTGCAGTCCACTACATTGTCTTCTGAGGATTGAACCACTGGCTTTGAAGGGGTGTCATCCTTGGTAAAAATTCTTTCTTAAGGCACTAGAACTTTAGGGATAAAATTACTCTTCAACTCAATGATCTTATGACCTGCAATCTTACTTTCAGGAAACTCATTTTCAGCAAAAACATTTTCAGCAGACTCACTTTCAGCAGACTCACTATCTTGTTCTTCTCCTTCATCCTGATCAATTTGAGCATTAGAAAACTCATCTGTAAGCTCAAGAAATTTCTTGATTTCAATATCATATTTGAAAACCCTCCAGTGTTTCACATTGTCAGGGACACATGGTCTGTACCTTACCTCTATAGGATACCTTAACTGAGTAGTTTTAGGAATTTTGAAGTATGAGGCATCCAAAGCTAAAGAGTCTGCAGTCTCATTGTGATTTCTTGGAATATGAGTGATATTAAATGCTATGAAATAATTGTGAAGCATATCCCATACCTCATTCCTGTAGACCTTCAACAAATCCTGCTTTACTTGATAGTTGTTCTTCACCTGTCGAACAACCAACTCGGAGTCGCCATATGCAGTGATTTGCTGAATGCCTAAGTCTTTAGCATCTTTCAGTCCTAATATCAGAGCTTCATACTTAGTAGTCTTGTTAGTGGTAACAAATTCCAGCTTATACATGAGTTTGACTGTTTCACCTCCAGGAGAAATGAGCAAAATGCCAGCTCCAGCACCCTCTTTGCAAGAGGATCCATCAAAATACAATTCCCACAGCTGATCTTCTTCTTCTCTGCAATGTTTCACTCGTTTTTCTTTTTCAACTTGTAAAAGGCCAACAGAGTCATCTTTATCACTGAAATTCAACATACAAGTCCCTAAATATTTGTCAACAGAGTACAATGGATGATTAGTGGGGTTTTTATCATCTGTGACAATGTAGGCAAACTGTAGTTCTCTGTAAAGTCTTCTATTTTCTCCACCAAAAACAGGAATGGTGGCATATGAGAGATCCATCTGTAAGGTTCCTCCTACCTTCTTTGCCCAGGATCTTGAAAGAAGCATACCAAACTTGGGTGTGATATCAGCTACAACCACATCCATGATGACACTCTTCATGGGCAGCTGAGTAAGGTTAACAACCATGTCTTTAATTACCCCTAGACACTTGACAGCCCAGGAGTCAAAGGCATATAAGTCATGGTAAGGTTTGGTGATACTAAGGCCAAGGGCTTCCATCACAGCTTTGGGCATTAAGTTATGGGATGCTCCAGATTTTAATAGGCAATTGTGGATCATCTGGTCATGGATAGTTAAGGTAACATAGAAGGGAGGAGAAGCACCAGCTTCATTTTCTGTTTTATCAGCTAGGGCAGAACCAATAAATATTTTTGGGCTTTCTTCTTGCAAATTGACAGTATCTGAAACAGGCTGACCACTGTCAGCAGGCTGACTACTAGCAGAATTCATAATTTTTAAGACTGTTTGTTTATAAGATGGATTATTTATAAGTTCAGTCAATGGGATAGGAATTTTCAATTTCCCTAATTCAGTTTCCAAATTGAAAGTCTGAGCTGACCTGTTTACCTCTTCAATTTCAACATTTTTCGTGGACTTTTCTGCAGGCTGCTTCTTCTCTGTGACAGGACCAGCAACTGGTTTATCAGGAACATTTGCAGCAGGTACAGCAGCTTTCTTCTTGGGAGCTTGGACTACTTGTTTAGGACCAGATCTGAGATTAATGGTCTTTTTAATTCCATTTTGATTAGCAGCAGCATTTACAGCAGTTTTTTCAAACTCTAAATCATCTTCAACTTCATACAAATCAGCATCATAAAATTCAGAATTCAAAAAATCTTCTTCGGTTACAAAACCTGTGGATAAACCCTCTCCAAAGTGATTCATGTCTTGGTCAGTTTCAGTCTCCTCCAAGAGGAGTTATTCATCAACCTCCTCTTGATCAGCTACATTATTTTGAAAAGGTGGGGGCACTCTCTGCTCTTCATTCTCTCTCCTTTCCTGTTGAATGTCATTATTTCTTCGCTCCCTTGGCATGAATCTAGGAGCAAACTGCCTCCTGAATTGATTTTGATTATTTGGATTCCTCTGAGCCTCTAGAGCAGGCTTGGCAGAATTCTTTTACAGTTCTAGTTTGTTCAGCTTGGCAGTGAGAACCTTCACAAGTTTAGCCATTTCATCTATTTTGGCTTCAGCAGATTGAGGTGCAGCACTTGTTGAAATAGCCTCCTTCTTCCCTTTTCTTTCATATAACTGTTGAGGTGTTTCTTTTTTAAGTTTATTTGAAGCCAGTAAGTTTGACTCCACCTCCAATGCTGCATCTTGCATGTTCAGCAAAGAGACAGCTCTTCTTTCTCTGAGTAATAATGAAAATTCATGGTCAAATGCATTTGCATAAGTCAGTTTGGCTGATGTTTCAATAGGTTTGATCTCTACTGGAATCCTAGTATACATCTTGTTAAATCTTTTTGAGAAATCAGCCACAGTCTCATCTTTCTTTCTTCTGAGTGCACCAAATTCAGTGATATAATAAGTGTGGTCCTTGGTGTCTCCCCACTGACTCAGGAAAAGGTCACGGAGTTCTTCAATGATTGTAATGGAGTTGGCAGGAAACTCCCTGAACCATTTTCTCACATCCCCATCTAAGCTCTGCACAAATACTCTCATCCATACATCTTTAATTTCAATGTTCTGATTGTATGCATAACTCAGGAAGTCCTCCCAATGTTCTTCTGCAGTTGTTTCACCTTGTCCATTGAATCGGGGCATATATTTCTGATAATCATGAGTAGGCAAGGCATGTAAAGGCTGGGGTAATGCTAGTGGTGCATACCTAGCAGCTATCATTATGTCCATCATATCCATGGGTGGATTTTGGGCTGCCATTGTGGACTGAGGTTTAGTTTGAGGTTTTGAAGAGGAAGAAACTTGACTAGTACTTGCTTGGAATGGATTTTTTCCTATTTTCAGCTGAAAGAGTGAGATTTTTCCAGGAGAAGTAGTCTTAGCTTTCAAAAAGTTTTCTGGATTGGTAAAAACTTGAAAAGTATTTTCAGGAATGATAGGTTTTAACCAAGGTGATTTTTCAGCTGGGTCTAATGAATCACCCAACTGGTGAGGATCACAAGCAGCTGGAAAAGATTCGGACCTTCTGAGATTTCTTGTTGTTTTAATAATCTTTTCAGGTTCTGTCACACCCCATAGAAAGGGAGATGTAGGTCTACTCCTGGTTCCAATACTTCTAGAAGCCAGTGTGTCCAAACTTGGTGAAAATAGCCTTTAAATATGCTGGTTCGAGTCCACCTCTCAAACCAGGAAAAATGATAAGTATCCCAGGGAAGATTTGCTTCAGCTTCGTCCCCGGCAACGGCGCTAAAGATGTTTGTGTCATAAATTGTTACTAAGGCTAGGGTAACAAGCCAACACAATCTCAAGAGTAAAAACTCAATTCAAACTAGGGTTTAGGGTTTTGTTTATGTGTTTTTGGTTGTAAGCTTCAAGATCATACAGGGAATACATTCAGAGTAAAAGCAACAACTAAATCACATACATAAACTGATATAAGATGCCCAAACATATCACAAAAATCCAACAAAGGTACTATGTTGTGGTTCATACATTAAAAGATAAGCATTACCAGAAAAAGACATTAACTAGCAATGAAATTACCATTCAAGAAGCAAAACATGCTCAATAACAAAGCCAACATAGACAAAATGTAGGGGAAAGAGTCATATGTCACATTATTTCATCAGAAAATGTATATAAGAGTTACAGTACCAGTTCTCTGAATAAGTCTGATAGTACAAGCAGCTAGCAGACCTCCTGATGCTCCCAAAATCCAGAACCTTTACAATGACTTGCTAACTCTTCTAAATAGACATCATCTCAAAATCAGTTAGGTTTCTCTTTCTAACTGCTCCCATCGAATTACCAAGGAGAGTAAAGTCAAAAATTACTTTTACAAAAATTACAAGTTGCTAAAAATAGCAAACTCTTAACCAACAAAAAAATATTTATCTTAAATAACCACTAACTACAAACTGCCTTAGATCTCCTTCGCTGCCTCCACAAGAAGAGATATACCATCTAGACCTCGAGCCCTTTTCTTAGCTCTTTTATCCTTTTTCTCCATAGCAGTTACCCTTTTCTGCAAGCCTTCATTTTCCTGTTGTAGATGATCAACAGTCTTCTCCAGCTTTGCACAGTACCTGTCAGCAACTCTTTTCCCGCTAAGGAATTCCTTAGAAAATTCTGACAGCTCCAAAAAATGCTTATGCATATCCTGCAACTTCTAT